>KK499789.1:49985-280965 GCA_000688715.1 Glossina pallidipes | reverse complement strand
TATATATATATATATATATATATATATATATATATATATATATATATATATATATATATATATGTATTCTATATATATATATATATATATATATTCTGTATATATATTCTTTTAACTTCACTTTGCATACGCTTTAGTTTTGCTGTTGGAAACGCTTAATATTAACGGGAAAAATTATAAAGCAAACATCTAAGGACTACAAAGTCCTCACGACGAATTTTAGATACCTAACCTATAACAACTATACTATCAAAAATGTTTCTTTATACAGACTTAATTGATTGCATTTCCGACGATGCAGAGCAGTTACAAAGAAAAGCTGCAATTCAACAAAATTTCAATTAAATGTATTGAGCTTTTGCCGAAAGAAAAAATTAAATATACATAAATATATATATATATGCTTATGAAAAATTCAATAATTAAATTAAAAGATCATATAAACACACAGGTGCGACTTGCTTGGTAACTTGTACGATTTTTAAACAAAGAATTGTGTCTATAAGTGTTCACGACCGCGGAAATAAATGAGAGTCTGACGTTATCCTATTTAGAATATAAGGTGCGAGCATTGCGAGTAATTTCTTGTAACTTTTGAAGTGAAGCGCATGATGAGTTTCATGTTCGAAAGCTTAACTAATCATAACTTTAAACCGTTTTTATAACACTTCTGGTAGAAGGATATGTTAAATATGTACGGATGTATGCAACACCCAAGGGGACTTAGAGTATATTCTACTAGAGAACTACTTTCTGAGTCGACCTAAGGTGGTCTATGCGTCCGTCCGTCTATCCGTCTATTGGTCCGCATGTATGTCCGTCTGTCCCCGTGTCTTCCCTGCTTTCTTGTGTTCAAGCGGCACAGGTCGCAAGCACGAATACTATTGAAAATGGTTCGGATTGAATCTCTTTTCGGATTAGCTCCCACACAACGCCTTACTCGAGAAACTCGTGAAATGGAGAACTATTTTAGACGAACAGCTGTGGATTGTATAATGGTAGGCCGTGCCCCGTTACAGTGTCTTTACTTGTTTTTGTTTTTTTTTCTTTCTCTAGCCACCTACCGGAAAAGTGTTATTATTTATTATAATAGCAGTTCGTTATGTATCTCTTAGACTTTTCGAGTAATTTGAAGCTGCAGTAAAATTCTATTAAACTCCCATGTCATTGTTATCATAAGTTGAGTGATCTGCTTTGAGTGCTCGCTAACAAACGCTTCAGAAATGACTGAAGCGCATAAAGTTTTCAAGAGAAACACGGATTTTTCTTTTTTTTCCAACAGCTTTTTTTAAAAAGATGACTTTCTCCCAGTTTTTACCAGGATGTTGTCTAGTTTTTCTATAAATCGTTACTTAATATTATTGAAAGGTGAAAAGTTGCAAATGAAAATTTTTAACACAAACAGCATAAGCAATTTACGCATGAATCTATGAAAACTTGATGACTCCATTGAAATAGTATCAAGTCAAAATGTAGAGAAATTTTCCGAAAGTCTTGGCTTATGTTCACACAGTAAAATTGTAAGTCCACAGTAAGAGTGTAAGTAATTTATTTAATGAGAAAGAAAAACAAGTATTTTTGTTTATTATTTTTAATTATTATTTAAATTAGAAGTTCCATTAACATATAATTTGTTAATTGTTAGTGAATATATTTTGATTAAATTTCTTGGTGTCTGCAAAAGTTTTCTCACAATTTTTCTAGTTTCATTTCATAAAACATAAAAATGCTGTCGCCACTTGTTTACTTTTATTTGTTTCACTGGAAGAAACTTTACAGCCAAGTTTAAGCATCAATTAGAGCATAGCTGTATGTCGTGGAATAGATTGGATATTAACTGAAAGTTAACTTTATATAACTCGCATTTTAGTTTTTATTGAGAACGGCCTCTAATCAATAAAATCTTAGTAACAAAACCTGCTTTTTTTCTTTTTTCTTTTTGAAAGGAATTAAAATACATTTATATAAGCGATTTCAACCCATTATTCAACCTAAAGAACTGTATCCAGGCAGTGAGGCATTCTTCAATTCTCAATCCTTTCTAGCCAGCAAATATACTGACAAACAGGCAAACGTATGCTTCATTCAAAGTGGAAGAGTAACGCTAAGTGAAATGCGACAGGCGGAATAACAAAACTAATATAAGTCTCGCCTGAGGTAGTGGGTGAAAAATAAAGTGAAAAGGAAAAAAAGAGAAACGAACTACTATACTAACAGAGAAAGTGACTTGTCTATGCAGGGTGTGTAGTTGCACCATAAATTCATTTGTTTCTCTATCTGAAAACAAGCGTTTCTGTTTACTCCACTTATAGAAGGTGTACGCGTGCACGGTGTTTATGTTCACTTAACATGTAAATTATATTGCTTAGTACTTGCATATACTCTTTCTCCCTCTCCATATATATATATATATGGATATATATTTTTTTTTGGTGACATTCAACTTTATTTAAAACATATTTGTCCAAGAGCTTAATAATCAAAATATGCAGCATCATTACCTTGCGGTAGAAACTTCGTGGTAGAATAGTCATCGATCGAGCCATCTTCTCATACATCTTCAAATTTACAGAATTTCTATTCTGATATATGACTGCGTCTATCTGAAACAGTGCTAGAAGGAGTGCTCAGAAGGAGACAGTCCTCAGTTGGGAAAGGAGCTTACAGCGCAAGTTTTGTTAATATTAACAAAACTATGTATTCATCGTAATTTAGGACTTGCTAGCAAACTTAGTCCCAAAGCCGACTTTACATAGTCACTTGGATCGTCCATCGAAAATGTGTATAGTATAAAGTTTCAAAAACATTGAATTGAAAAGGAGAAAAGAGTTCATAACTGCTCCTATATTGCGACAATCGAAGAGGCATGAAATTCCCTTAAATTCTTATACAAGCATTAAAATCAAAACTGCCAAGCAAGAATGATGACGAAATCTCACTTTGAATAAATGGAGTAAACCAGAAAACGTGCTCGTTATTTGTAAGGTCTTCCTGGTCATCCTGGTCTTCGCAAGGTAAACAGCAGGCAGATCACTTCCTTGGGCTGCTTTGCGGACGTATCCCAATTTTCATCGTTTCGAAGACAACAATTGTTTACACGGAAGCCCTTGCAAACCATTTTCTAACTGTTTCGTAGCATGTGCACTGTAAGCCAACTTGATGATCTCCTTCGCTTCAATGGCTCCTTTTCCCAGTTTATCCGAAGCAAACAATGTCAATGCAAGGAATTTCTTAGCACACGGAAGATATATATATATATTTGAATAAATTTATATATAATTTAACTTTATGTGCATAATTACTAAGTTTTTGTTTTTTTTGGTTTCTACTTAAAATGTTTATGAAAATTTCTTAAAAAATATCGATTAAAAAAAAGAGCAATAATAACAATAAACATTTCATTCTCCTTAAATTAGAAATATTTCCGTAAACCATTACATGCATATAAAGACTTGTTAAGAAAATTTCTGACTTTCTTTTACACATCTTTCCCTCGATGCAGAAAGTTTTCTCATTTTTAGTTTAGTCAATAGAACGAATATCTATCCGTTTTCTCCTCTGCTTTTTTACTCGTTATTCCTTATTCTTCTCTCGTGTACATTAAACTGATAGTTTGTGGCTGCAAAGAAAATTTGTCGATTTTATCATGAAAGTTTTTTGCTATTTTATAAAATTTTCAGTTAATGTTGTTGCTATTTTTCTTATTATTGTTGTTGTTGCGTTTATCGCTTTATAAACATAATTATTAGATAAAGTTTCTTTGCGTTGATTATGAGATGAAAATTTGATTGACTCATGATTATAAAATGTTTAATTTTGGATCAACTAAGGAAAAAAAAGTTATGTAAATATTCGATGGACTCTGATGGAAAAATGAATATTTCTTAGTATATAATGGAAAAACTTAATACCCAACAAACTGCCAGAAGTTAATGAAATACTCTCGGCAATGTTTGTCAATTTAATTTTGTTATTACAATTTGAAGACTTTGAACAACATACATATATGCATTTTTATGGTATAACGTTTCTCTTTGACTTTAATTGCTTGAAATGCAAATAATGTCTCGAAGTGCAACGAGTAAAAAGAAGGAATAATTAAAAGGAAAACAGAAGAAGAAAATATTTAGCGCCAGAAACATTTTTATTGGTTCTCAAATTATTCTCTTTATAATTAATTGACTTTAGCAGGTGTTCAAAGTAACTTTTCACAGCACTTTTTCAGTCGCGAAGACGATCGTTTTTGAAATAGAAGCTTTAAGCGCATCAATCATCTTTTGCGGCGTCGACAAGCGCTTACTGGAATGGACAAACACTAAATTTAACTGAGCATTTTCAACTAAACAAGCACATTACGAAAGTACATACGTAATTAATAAAAGTGTCGCGTTTCGCAAAGTATGAGAAAAGTGTTAATCGAGAGATATCATTAGGTGCTGAGATAAGACTGTATGTACGGCAGAAAGGCCATCCTGTTATAATCGAAGTACACCTCAGAAGACCTCATATAACTGCCATCGAAAAGGATTAGGTTTCACTCTTTCGCATAAGTTACCTAAATAGGTGAATAGGTTGCTTTTAATCGCACTTCGTGCAGCAACGACAAACAACAAATTTTGAATTTTTTAATGAACACACTTTGCATTGTTGTTTTAGTTTTGTGCAACTTTTTATACATCTACAAGGGATAGACAGATAGGCATGTCATGCATAGCCAAACATGTCCTCGTATCATGCACAATATGAGTGAAGAAATTTCTTGCGATCAACATATTCTCGAAAAAAACTGAAAAGACTACGAATGTTGGGAGTTCAGAAAAACGAAATAAAAAAGAAGACGAAGGAGAAATTTTTTATTTAAATCGTTAATACGGAGACATCAGTGTGTTTTGCAACGCAAAGAAAATATAAATCTCCGACATTATGTTATAAAGACATAAAATATTAATTTGTGTTAACAGGCGAGTGACTCTGTTTTTCTTGGTTCTCGAATCTAATAACGTTACGTAGACTTCAAACTTCTCACAAATCGATAAAAGCCGTTTGTTTTATTTATTTATTTATTTTTTTCTTTTTTGGTTCTTTTTTTCTGGCATTAGAGAGTTTGTTTACTTTACCTTAAATGTTAGTTGACTGCACGAGCTCACATCCACAAACCAGGTCATCAAATGAATATCAATTTTTATCAGTAAACAATGCAAGGCTAACAAAATTTCTGTTAACGAAGTAAAATCTAATAGAAAATAGAATTGAATTGTGTAACGTATGCGATTTCCAGCACATTGTTTCGTTGCTGTTCTGATAGTTTCAGTTTATTGGTTTAAAATATTTTCATTTTATTATTTACGAATTGCCTTTTTTATCTTTTACTTTTACAACCAATATCAGATGTAAAGCCGTCCTTATCAGTACGAGTGTAGCTGATTTAATTTCTCCTATGCACACACATATATGTGATTGCTTGTACGCACTAACTTGGATACGTACTTTTATATGTCCTTACATATATGCACACATACATATAAATAGTTAAATATGTATGCGAAGAGAACTTTTTTTTCGAATCTAGCATTAAAGTCGCTTATACCAAAAAGCGCCCAAACTCATTTATTTTAAGGCCCTGCGTGTAATTCAGCGAAGATTACATCGGCCTAAACCGCAGAGGTGCAAGAATGAGGAGAATGTTACGGCTATACTAAGTATGTAAACATGAGAACGGAATTGCCCATGGATGGCCCTAACATCACATATAGGCGACATATATGCCTGAAGTAGTATTTTTTTTTGTTTTTTTTTGTGTAGAACATCCAGCAAAGATAAGTAGCCGTAGTAACAATGACTATTGGAAAGCTAAAATGCTATTTCCAAAAAGCGAAAAAGGCAGATTTTGACTAAATAAACCGCATTCACAGACAGAAATTGTTCTTTGCCCGACAGACAGTAGCCCGAACGCGACAGACAAAAAAGAAATCTCTTCTGCATCGTAACATGAAACTTCATAAGTAGATGCAGCCGTACCATTAACATCTGCTGCGATACTAAATCGCTTTTACAGGACGAGCACATTCGACGCTTGGTGGGACCAGAATAGTTTAATCTGAACATTAAATGTTGCAACCTGAGGTCGAGATTAGCTCGAACCGTTCGGCATTCGAAAAGCAAGCGAATTACCAAATAGCCTAATTCTTTCAACCATCCGTTCGGTATAAGTTGAAGCCACTCAACTGGCAGAGCAACAAGCTCGAGTGCTTTTGACTGCCGTTTGTTTGTATCGATGGGACGCCAACTTGCCGAGCATCGTTTCACTTTATACGAAAATGTATGGCAATGGCTCGATGATTGATTTGCCTCACGGACGTATAAAATGTATACCTGGTGATGGGAATACTTCGAACAAAATATTTCTCATCATTTTCATTCTATTAATCTGTGGTTTCTATACAAAAGTTACCTGGTTTACGCATTGTTTTCAGGTTCTTACTAAGGCCATGACTAGTTTGTGAGATAAACTGGGAAATTGTTATGCGCCTCGTATATGCGAGATTAAGGAGGCAAAAGCATTAAATTGCTTATTAATCTTAATGAAAGGCGTATCGAAATAAGGGAATATTTAGAAATGTATATACAACAACAAATATTTAATAGTTCGACTTGTACCACTTTTAGAATAAACGGCTACTATTTTTTAAGTTTTTACTTTTATTACTATTTGCTAAGACTTTGTTATAATTTTTTCTATTATTTATTTTTTATTCTACTCCGACAAAGAATAAAATGCAGAGTTCAAGAGAGCCTTAAAGACTCGTTTCATAGAAGAGGAATTCTTAGATAAGAAAAAGAAAAAGTAAGTAGCAGGAAATTATTTATACAAAATGTGACATTTCAGGCAATTCGTTTTTATAACTCAGATAAAATGATGATTAATGTTGGCAACAGTTATAAATTTTAAATTTGAAACGAGAAAGAAAAAAGAATTTCTTTTATTCACTTCTTTTTTTAATGCACTGAAAAGGTAACACAAGTGAGCGCTACTCCGCAAACTACAAAATCATCATCATAATCTAATGCTTGTACTTTTACATATCTCCACAATAGCGATTACGCACTTCAGACTTTCGACTTTAGAAATTACATTCTAAAGAAAATAAAAATGAAAATATTAATATCGTTGCCAAGCATTTAAGAATAGTTCAAGTCATGTTTGTCCGTTCTTTTGACCATTCGTTGTTGTCGTGTTTGGATTTGGTTGTTTTTCTATTCTCGAAGTTTTTATACGCTCGTCCACCTTTTTGTCCATTTTCTCCCCTTACGTTTTTCTTTGCATGCTTTCGTTCTTTCGTTTTCAAACTTCCTGTTAGCACATGCGTGCGTCCCCCTGAAACTAGGCAGACACAGCTTTATTGATTTTTAAACACCAATTCCAACTCCAATCTATTAAATAAATAAATTGCTGGCCCAGACCATGAACTAAACTAACAAGCACACACACACACACACACACACACATGTTTCAAGCAGTAACGCCATCAAAGCTAACCAAAAATGTGTATACACTTTCTTGTTCGCAAAATCAGTGCTCCAAGTGGAATCGGAATTTTCAAGGGTAAGAAACTTTTAAGAGATTTCATATTAAAACGAAAAGTATTGATTGGGAGAAGACTTTCATCCCATCGCTACAATTTGCTTTGAATTTGCAATTATTATTAATGTCGATAAGTGGAATGACTTCAAGCGCGCTGATTGAGTCACAAGGCTGACGTCAATCGTACGCGAAAAACTTTTCCCGATCAACTTGTAGTATTAATGTGCTAACGATTTGTGGAATAAAAATGCACCTCAAGCGACTTGAGCACGTTTGGAAATACTGCATATGAGTGTCGCATGAACAGAACATATAATCTCGCGGTTCTGCAGTAATATCTCTCATCACCTGACGAATCTTTTCGGAATGAATTCATTAACGGATATGAAAACTTTGTTGTATTTTACTGCCAGATCTCAACATAAAGTTCTCCCTTCCAATATTCCATCACATGATTGGTGTCACTGATCATGAAATTAGTCAGGAAAAGTGGGCTCTCTTCGTATTTATCCACTTCGATCGTTTCAAATTGCATTGCATTGAAAATAAATAAGGAATCCGATGCCCCTATGGTGATTAAAATGGAAAGGAATTAAAGGAAACTTTATCTTTTTTTGAGATCGTATGGCAATTTGCAAAGGATTGTTTGCGCTAACTGGCAGTTATGTACTTGCTTGTGCCTAGTTCCGTTGTTCTATTTGTGAATTCAACTTATTTATCGTCGACAAACCTTATCTTTATTTACTTGGATGCTTGCTTGAAACCTTTCTTTTTATACCCATCACCGAAGGATGAGAAGCACGCATTTTGTCGAAACGGTTGCAACGCTCAACGCGAAGCTTTAGATATATTCTTGGCCAGAATCAAATTCTGAATTGATCTAAGCATTTCCGTCTGTCCGTCTGTGCAATATCTATTATAGACATTGTCTTCGCCGTAAAAACGAATCTATCGGCTTCAAATTTAGCAGAAACACTAGAAGTTCTTGCACGCAGGTCAAATATGCTAAATCGGCTGAAGGAGACACTCACAACACCATGTAAACTGCGACCACCGCTGTCTCTCAAAAGGAATAAAAAGTTGGTTTTTAATTACTACTTACAAATTACAGCAAAGAAAGGTATATATTTTTGGACGCATATTCTGCTGGCTATGGAAATGGAAACAGCTGACCACGCCTATAGTGCGTTCAAATTAAGTTCTTTTTTTTTTTCAAATACCTTTATAGAAAGTGCACATAAGCTTCAAAAACCATATAAAGTTTTCAATGTTTGGCCAGTTCAAAATTTGGAATGCACTTAAACATGTCCGCTTGTTCGTTTGTCCGTCTGTCCGTCTGCCCAACTGTGTAATATCGGTGGTAAACACGTTCTCCGAACGCAAGTGAAAATGTCGCGTACAAATTTCAAAAAAAAATCTGAAAGTGACCTAAGCTTACGTCCGCCACTCCCACATGGCTATATGACCAAAACA
Organism: Glossina pallidipes; assembly: GCA_000688715.1. NCBI lineage: Eukaryota > Metazoa > Arthropoda > Insecta > Diptera > Glossinidae > Glossina > Glossina pallidipes. The sequence continues at coordinate 271,910 of KK499789.1, read as the reverse complement.
AAAGATTCGGTCAGGATCGAATATAACTTTCTTACTTGTTTTTTATTTAGACCCCGAAATTCCTGAATCCATGCGCACTTTTGTGCTTGACCTTTTATGTGAATCACATCCACACGTTTGCGTTAAAATTTTGTTTACTTGTCTGTTGTATTTTTCAGATACGAACGTAATATTTGAAATTTTGAAACAATCTAGTAAACCAAACAGACAATATATTGCATCTTGATTAATAGATATCGACCTAGATAAGACATGTGCTGAGTCATTTCTTTTAGAATTCATTTAAAGCTCAGACAGGCAACGATCTCCATTGTTTTATGGACATGTCAAGAATTATTAAAATCTCAATCGCCCTACGGCTTTCTTGCTTCTTCTGCTTGAATTCCTTGATTCGTCAAATTAAGAAAGCTTTTCAAATCGGAGAAAGAAGAAAAGAGTGGAGTGTTTGCAAGCAACCTATTTATGTAGGAGCGCATGTTTGCTTTCTTTGATAACATTTTATTTACACAACTTGACTGTTCTGGGACATAGTCTTGTTAATATTTCAACGAAAGAGTGAAAAAGAATGCGCATAAAAAAGATGTAGGTATAGAAACTACGATAAAATCCGATAAATATATTATTTTACAGCGTTTGCACAATACCTACTATTCTCTCTCTCGTAACTATTCGGGAAACTTGAAATATTGACGATAAAAAACGACTTGAATTTCTTTTTCATTTTCATTTTCTTTTTTCGTTTGCTTTGGAGTTGAAATACAATCTTGCCTTTCGCAATTTTACTTTCAATGGCTATATAGAATTTCGATTAAGCAACGCTTTAGCCGCTACAGTGAAAAACATACTAATACGGCCAACCAGCAACTAGCATGCAGCGAAAAGTGCATCCGACCGGTACCCTGCCCCCTCGATGCTTATGGAATTTTCGCTTGTTATATCTAAAAATTTGTTTTTATTTGAATTTACTTCATTTTATTGTTCATAAAGCTAGACTCTCCGTCAGAGTTAACGAAATGATTTTTAGTTTTGAACTGAACTTTTGTGTTGTTTATTTTTACATTCAACACCGAAGAATGAGGGGTGTATTCGATTGGTCAGAGCATTTGCAACACTCGTAGAGCATACATATTCGTGTTCAACATTAAGTTCTGGGTCGATCCATATGTCCGTCTGTCCATTTGTATAATGTGTGTGATCAACATTCTCTTTGCAAGAACACTGAAAGTTGTTGCACGCAGGTTGGTATCGAAATCGGGACAAATTGTTCGAAGGACGTGCTTATAGTATCACGTGCCACTGAGATCGCATCTGCTTTCGGAGTTTTTTGCTAATTGCTTACAAAATTAACACAATGGACATACGCTGCAAACTTAAATGTGCTGGTACAAAACGTATTTTAAAAAATCACCTAAGCCCACCCAATATCAAAGAGTACGAAATTTTGGTTTGTTTCGTTTGCGTTTTTTCTTTTTTTTAGACTCTTTGAGAATAAAACTGAAGTTTTTTTTAAAGATTCGATCAAAGCCGAATATAATTTTTTTGCTTGCTTTTTTTCGTTTTAACGAGGATAGAAATTCGATAAAGCAATGCATTTCATATGCAATTTCAAGTACATTTATTGTTATTGTGTGCTCTGGCGTCTATATATTGAACTTTTTGGAATGTTTCCTTTTTGATTCCTTTTCCACTGCTATCGGCAGAGAGATATATTCAACGCACAATCATATTTAGCCGAAAAGGAAAAGAAATAACAAATATTCTCCATGTGAGAATGTGATGTGATTCGATATGTTTTCTTTTCTCTTCTCCTTCAAGTGTTTGTATATTTTAATATAAGTGCGATTAGGAAGTGTATTCACTTTGAAGAGTTCCTATGATTTATAGTCATGGTTTAATGTTATGATATGTGCTTAAAATTCATTTAGCACTTTTGACTTGAGAAACTGCATGCACATCCGAATGCATATAATGAAAATGAAAGTAACATGAATTTGTTGACCAAGAATAAAGGTTGAAGGGCTTTTAACGTAATTAAAAGTAAAAAACTTAAGCTTCACATATTCGAGGTATCTCCATATATATATATATATGTAAATATTTATATGCCTTAATATATATATAGATGTATATATTAATTGCAAATTACTTGAAAACCAAATGATAAAATAAACAGTGTGTGTATGTGGAAAGAATATACAAATAATGTACATGCATACCGTCTAAAAAGTATTGGAAATCATTCACAAAAAGATTTCACCGAAATGAAGATGACACATCATTCATTAAGGTCGTAAGGCGGCGTATTGACGAATTCATATGATGTCTGTTAGGTACCGACCTTGAAAGGTAACGATTAGTTTGCACGTTACAATTGTATTGGTGAAGCTACTTCTATAATTTGTATCTGAAGGATCTGAATTTTCTATGCTGATGAAGCATTGCTTTCTTATGATGAAAGATACCATTCAAGCAAAGCAATGACTCGAGTTTCTTTACTTAAGCGCTACTCCGTTGAAGCAAATAGTATAGAAGTGGTTTGCTGATTTTAAACGCGGCTGTACAATACCGTGTATCGACGATGCTGAATGGTCTGGTCGCGCAAATTCACGAGTTGTTCCAGAAAACCTAGAGAAATGCATAAAATAGTTTTGCGAAACTGAAAAGCGAAATTCAGTGAGAGATAGCTAACACTTTAATGATAGGGGGAGCCAGAGTATTTACTGAACGTTTGCATGAACGTTTCTCCGTGAAAAAACTCTGTTGTAAGCCGATACTGCGATCTAAAAAACGGATTTATGTGATGAAAATTCCCTATGGTTGATTTACTAAGGACATATTTTCATCGCAAAATATTAAAAATTAAAACTTTTGCATATGAAGCACTATTTTTCATTAGGAGCCTTATATGGATTGGGATCCCAAAAATAAAACACCGTATCCCAAAGTCTTTTTATGAACGAATTTTCATTAAGCAGTGTAGAATATTAGGTTTTTTTATCATATAACAATAGTTTCTGTCGGAACGGAACGGAAGTCGAAATACTGTTACTAAGCATGTTTTGTCACGAAATTCTAAAAATAACAAAAATTAAATTATGAGGAGTAGCCAAACAAGTTGTCCAATCTGAATCATTTTCAAAAGCGTTCGTCCGTAGGCGAAAACACGTCAGTGCATCAAATTCTATCAATATATGTCAAAAGTTCCGCCCTGTAGGTTGAGCGCAAGAAAACAAAACGGACCGACGGACAGACAAGCTTAGATCAGAATTATTTTCTGACTGGAGCGTTGCAATACCAGGTGGGTATTCATTCTATCTCAGATCCTCCTGAACCAACCAGCCATAGATAGTTTGCCAAATCCGAATCTTTACAAGTTCACTTTGCAACGTGTCGCATAAAGTTTTACAAGCAACCAATTCGTTACTTCCTTCCTGGAATATATACTCAATGCAGTGCCGTTGTACTGTATTCATGCTGCCCTTCTGATAAGCGATCCTAACAGTAGTCCTTTTATATCCCACGGCGGTTACGCTATAAAATAAGAACCCAACCATTTGATATAATGTGCGTGTTTGCCTTGACCTGACAAGTAAAATTACCTGGACGTGGTAAAGAATACAGCAGAACTTTCCCGTCATCCTATTACATATACACTATTGAAAGAATATTGAAACGAGTTTCTCTAAATAAATCTTAAGGATATGATACTGATTGTCAGAGACGAAGGGATATAAGAAAGAACATTGGTTTTCGCTAGTCGCGGTGATCCAAAAAATATGCATTAAAACTTCTCATATTCCTTGATGTTATAAAGATGCGAAGCTACTAATAACCCACGCGGCAGGTACGAGAAGAATAACCAAAGTATTTTCATTAACTTCATCTTTGAATTCTAAATAATTTCTACTGAAAAACAAAGTTCATCTAAAATTGTGCTTAATAAAGTTTATGATTTAACTTTTATGCGTAACTGCATAACGTAAGCATACGTACTTGTGGAATAATGCCTGTGCCGAGGGTGACTAGAAGGCCATTTTATAATTTGCAAAATTTATGAGTTAAAAATGCGGAAAAAATTCTAACGGAAACTAAGCAAAAAATTAAAAAAAAAAATTATAAAAAACTTATGAAAAAAAAAAAAAAAACAATTAAGAACAAACTTGCGGCTGCTTCGTGAGTAATGCAAATGCAATACAATCCAATGCATTGTGGTACGTGAATTTTAAATTAAGGAAAAGTAGGAAAAATATATGAATAATGGCAGCCAGAAAACTATTTTTTAAACAACAAAAACTAAAATTAATTTGCACATTGAGAAAAAAAAATAAGTAAAGAAAAAAAAAATAAAAAGAAGAAAACGTTTTAATAAAAACTTATTTAGTTTACTAAACTGCTATAAATGCCGTTGTTGTTTCTGCTATTGATGTTGTTGTTGCTGTAGTTATTTTAGTTAAATAAATGTTTTTTACACAGCGCTCTCTGTATGTTTGGATTTCCGTCTGTTGCTCAGCACATAAATCTAATTTATTAAGTTGTAAGATTTATATGATTTAATAAACGTGAAGCGAAACCGAATGCTTTTGTCTTTTCGATTTTCCGTCTACCTCCCCCCCTGCCGGCGCTTTATCTTACTGACACATTGGCCTTAATTGCGTTAGCTTAGTTTGCCTTTTTAACCATCATTCCTGCTAGCTTTTACCATAGAAGTTGAAGAAAAATATTTTTGCTTAAATTAAATTATTTATCCAAAATATATCTCTCTTTGAGTATATATCCAGCGTTTTATAATTCTTTTGGGGGGATATCTTACGCAGTTATTGTTCATAAACTGAACCGCAGAATACATTCTACGCTTTAATGTGCAAAAGCTGATTTCTCTAGCTGCACTGTGCAAATGCTCGAAAGAGCCAACCAAAAAAAAAAACAAAAAAAAAAAAAATGACTTCCAATGTGTTGCTCCGTTTCGCAGCACTTCCTTATCTAAAGAACTAATAGTGTTGGTTTTGTTGTTAGGTATTTTTGTTATTTATTGCTATGAGCAATAAATTTTATAAAAGGCAAACTCCATAAACAGTCTGTGTAGTATTTCGGTTTGTAGTTGCATTCGAATCGTCCTCTACGGCATGGTTGTTGCCTTAAAAGAACTGGGAAAGAAAGTTCTTAAAACAGTCGGCAAACCGCGGTTCGTTAAATTGATTTTGTCAGTTAACGGATACTGCTGACCACAATATTGTAAACAAGCCAAATTTTGATTGATACATTGATACATTGATAAAAACTGTAACAAGCACGAGCGACAAATTTTATTAAATTTCCTTTTGTTATCCGCATCCGCTTACATAACATAAGCTTGGAATAAAAGCAATCAATATAATCATCTATTAACAGAAGAAGCCTTCCATAAGACTTTTTAAATACAACACAATTTTCTATATCTGATAATTAAAACACTCCGAATAAAGGCATAGCGTTAAAGTAATTGGAAGAACTTTGCCAAGCCCACCACGTAATAGGTGTGGGCTTATTTTATGATTGCCATTCCAGGATCTCATTAAATAGGATATCAGCTATAAGATTTAGCAACTTGCACGTGTGAGTTTCTTTCTCGGTCCTCAGTTTGTTTATTATACATATTCAGACGATAAAAGACGATCGGGAATTGAGTCATATATGTTTTCCTAGAGTAAAACTGCTTGAAGAATGAATAAAACTTTAAATACAAAATAATTTATAAATCTGCCTGTCATCGATTGACAGGCTGCAAAAGCAGAGTCATCTTTGTGCTATCCGCGAATCTACAAAAACCAATTTCGATAGTTATATAATATATTAGAAATTTTTTACTTACATCACAGGCCGCAGGTGAGATTTTGGAAGAAATGCGCTTCTGCCACTTATTAGTATATACACAGGACGATCACAAAACGGCCTTTGTTTTTAACTTGAACTAAAAAGAAAACGGTATGAGATATGATTTTTATAGTCATCACCAAAAGATGAGGGATATATTGAATTTGTGAAAACGCCTGCAGCATGTAAAAGGAAGCTTCAGAGACCCGCTCAAGTATAGATGTGCTTGATCGACAGTAAATTCTAAAACGATTTAAGTCCGTCTATCCATCTGGCTGACTATGTGTCTATGTATTACGTGTGGTAAACATTTCTCTAGTCGCAAGCATGCCGCAATCGGCTTTAAATTTGGCACAAAATTTTGTAAGATCTTGGCATCGAAATTGAACTAAATCGGCCAAAGGACACGACCACCGTACAAGACAAACTTAGACCTCCTCTGTTTTCAAAAATTAAACAAAAATGTGATTTTCTACTCGTTACGTATAAACTACAACAGAGACAACGCTACAAATCTGCATTTGTATTGTACGGATGGTTCGGCAGGAACTGTACACAAATAGAAAAGAACGGCTACGGCTACTCAATATTACAGAATATTAAGATTTCTTTCTGTTATCAAAACATGTGCAGGCCCTGGAAAGAAGCTTCAGAGACTTTATAAAGTCAACACATTATTGATTAGTATCAAATCTGAATCGTTCTAAATATATTTGTCAGTCCGTCTGTCCATCTGTTTGCTTAGTGTTGAGTGATTGCATAATAAAGGAAGTTTTGCGTTGTGCACGCTATACACTATGCACCGTATCAAATGGTTAAAGAGAAAGTTTTTGTAATTTCTGAACTTAGTTTGTCTCCATCTAAAAATATTTTTTCCACAACTAAAGTGGCGCGGCGTCAATATGAAATCGTAATACCGTTGACATATTTAGGTAAAGTGTCGCATCGCATTGCATTTTTGTTATAAATGCAAGCAAAGCGTTCATCATAGGACTTATAAATGTGTCAATACTATTGGCAACTGATATAGGTATGTTTATAATTGTTAATTTAAAAAAAACATATTGATTCGTCTTTTGAAGGAGGTCAAGTATGTGTGCTCTAAAGTTTATGCCTGTGCATACATTACACTGTATTATATGAATAAACTGATGGACAGATAGATTGTCGGAAAAAAGGATGAAAGCATAGCCAGTCACGGATCAACTGCTGAATATTCGAGAGTATGCACCGGTAGGTGAGTAAATGTACAGATGAGCGAATAGATGAATGAATCGATAAAGCTATCAGCACAGCCACGCAAACCGATTAATAAGGAGGCAAATCGTGTAGGTGGCAAACAATAATGACGTGCAAATGAATGAAATAATGATGCACTGAATGAATCGACACACGGACACAATCGATAAAGAGAGAAGTGGGTGGGCAGAAAACTGATGAATGGACAAAAGGACAGACTACTGAATGGGTAAACTTATATTTCGATAAAATAGACAGTGTAACTAGACTGATATACCAACTGATAGAGAAACAGGCAAACAAATTAATGGACCAAACGGTGACAAAATTAACACAAACTTACGACTCATAATAATTTAAATAAAACGATTAATTAAAATTAATTTCGTCACTTACTACTCACTATGATCTTAACTTTCGCATCACCCCACTGCTTGGACTAACCTTTGGACAAACTTTTGCTCATTCCGATTCGGACGTTTATAGTTTAATGTAAAAAAGTTTACAAATATTTACTTTTGTAATGCATTGCAACTATAATAACATATCGTTCCATAAGTAAAGTTAGTTACATTATATGATAAGGAATTTTTATTCTGCAATTATTAGCAATATTTTAGTTTTGCGAATTGCAACAAATGCCGAAAAGGACAAATGAAAGTTGTTCAATCAATATTCCCCCCATGCATTCAGAGACTTACAAAAATTGAGTAGTTTTCACGTAGAAATGAAATGAAATTTCGATAGTGAAAACAAAACTGAGTTTTGAAAACATAATTAAAGATATTATCGCGTTGGATAACAAAGCAATGTTATTTGTGCCATGGACGTCTTGTGCATTGCCAATAGAGAAATGAACTGAACAAAATACGATAGAAAAGTCATTCGCACAAATTCAGATACAGTCGAATGGATAGCCAAAAAGGATAAATTAAACAAACCGAATTTTTAATGAACTACAAGTACGAATGCATGAAAACTATACTTCCACTCTCCGTTTAATAGTCAATATTTAGTTATTAATACAAAATTTACTATGCATGCGATGCTAATAAAAAAATGAAAAAAAAAAAGAAAAAAGAAAAAATCAGTAACAAGGAAACAAAAACAGAGAGACACAAAAGAACATTCTACTTCAACTGCAGGATATCGTTTTTCAGAGTTTTGTGCTTACGAGTGTAAAGGAAAAATAGCTTATATGGGAAAAGTTTGGTAATATCTCAGTATATAGAATAAATGTTGATATAAATGTTGGTTTTTTTTCCCTTTTTTCGTTGTTCTCTAAACAACTTTTTAAATACTATTTCGTATTTTTAATTGTTTTTCTTTTTTTCTTTTTTTTTTTACACCCTTCAGTGAAGGATGAGAGCTGTATTCATTTTGTCAAAACGTTTGCAACGCCCGGAAGGAAACTTCAGCGACCCCTAAAGTACATCTATTTTTTTAATCGATCGAGCGATGAGCAAAAAGTCAATTTTTCATTCTCTTTGAAAAACACAGGTGGTCTCAGTTTACGTGGTGCTGTGGGCGTGTCCTTCGACCGATTTGGCTTATTTTCAAAACCAGCCTGCGTGCAAGAATTTCCAATGTTTCTGCCAAGCTGCGGCCAGGGAAACGTTCACAACAGACCCTACATAGACGGACAGACGGATAAGTTAAAATCAACTCGAAATTTGATGCTGATCAAGATTATATATACTTTGTGGGGGCTCTGATGCTTCCTTGTGGCCGTTGCAAACGTTTTGACAAAATGAATACACCCCTCATCCTTCGCTGGAGAGTATAAAAAAAAAAACCTTAGTTATTTCAGGCTGACTTGCAATGCCAATAGCCAAACTGGAGCTATTGCCCCATTCCTACGAAACAAGTGCATCTTGCCCTTACTTTCAATTGTACCCATAACTCACATTTAACCAATGCTTTTTTTTAACAAATGCCAGTTTGGGGAGCTTCGAGAAAACCGCCTTATATATGAAATAACGAAATCAAGCAATAAAAGAAAATTTAATTTAAATTTAATTTAATTATTCTAAAGAGAAAGAGTGACTTTCTCATATTGAAGCGAGTTTTCTGATTTTTCCTCTGCAAGCATTTAAATGTAAGGTATTTACACCTGTGTTCTTAGCAAGGTCATCTCAGACGTCACAAGTCGTAAGACAGTTACAACTATTCTCTTTTTCGTGGCTCTCGTAACTTAACGATCGTGCTTTAAACCAAAATTGATATTGGAGAAGTTTACCATGACTATTACTCCGGAATATCATACTTCTTCGTTTCTTTTTTTTTTTAATTTGACCTATAACTTGGCGATTTACTGTGACTATTACTCCGGAATATCATACTTTTCTTTTTCATTTTTAAACGATCAATACCACAGGTGATGATGCCATCCTTGTGCATGTAACATGGGGACAATCAGAAAGACGTGAGGCCGCAGCCTAATTGATGTGTACCCGATCGGAGCACCCACTATACCTACGACTAAAGTAAACGCTGTCGCACTTAAGATTTGAATCCATTAACACTGGCTTGGCAGTCATGATTCCTAACTATTCATGCGGAGTTGATCCAAAGTCACAAAAAAGGTTGAGAAGGAAGCACAATTACAAACACTTAGGATTAGTGACCGTTCACGACGATAAGCCTCTTAGTTTGTGTGGGCTGATATCTGTATGTATGTGTAGGAATATATGTCATTTTCGGTTTATTAATGTACTACGATATCCAGCACATCTTCCAGTAAAATATCACTTACAACGATGATTATGCGATAATCAAAATTTATGAAAAAAAATTTTTTTTAATATAATTTAGTTGCGCACGTGTTCATCACACCCTACACCACTTGTGGTACAGGGGATATTAAGTTTGTGCGGGCGTATGTAACACGCAGAAGGGCTTAAAGTAGACCCAGCTTTTACCATACGGATTCAGCATCACTTCTTTGAATCGATCTAAATCTGTCTGTCCGCCTATCCGTCTGATGATTGTCCATGTGTACTTGTGTTAGAGGTCCAAAGCTTTGAGAAATATTGATGAAATTTGGTACAATGACGTGTTTTCAACCAAGGATGAGCGCTATTGAAAGCGATTTGGCTCAGTCCGCTTTTTCGGCCACTTAAAATTTTCTTGACAGAAGTGGTTAAACAATACTATTTCGGTATTCTAAGTAGGTGTGAAACCTTTGGCAAGGGACGGGGCACTTTTGAAACCCCCTCCCCGGCCCCTCTCAAATAACTTAAACTGAAGTTCACATGACAAAAAGGTCGAATTTTGGTTGCTTTATGATGAAAATCATATCATAATAGTAATTTAAGTTAACAATATTTAACTGAACCCAATTTGGTCTATCTAGGCTTGTTTTAAGGCTTTCACGAAAATTTTTGGTTTGATGAAAATTGACCCATGATAGTAATTTGATATAAAAATTAACTTCACAAAATTTGGATTCCGGACGCCTGTTTTTGTATTCTACCCTATATTAACGAGAATTTTTGTTTTTCAGGGCAAAAAAATCAAAGTTTTATTATGTTATGATGAAAATTGACCCCCATATAGTAATTTGATATAAAAATTAATTGTGGTGGATTTTAAAGACGTACCTCGATTTTTTTACCTCTTGGACACAAAGAGGTGTAACTAAAAAAAATAAGAATTGTGTTAGACAATGCGCTGTAGGCCGGCAGGGTATTCAAGGCCGGCCTAGTTCGACTATAACGTTTTCACTTGTTCTCAGATAAAGTTTTAAGCTTCGTATGTTAAGAAATTATTTATAAATTTTCTGTTTCGTTCGACATTTTTAAGGACACGATTCAGACTAAGCTGAATGTGTATCAAGAAATTTTTTTTAAAGAGTATTTGCAAATGTTACGAAAGCAATAACGAAATGAATGTATTTCGCAACAGTGACTACACGGATTTTATATGCACGCAACAACTTTATATGTATATATATATATGTTATACATATGTATAGTGTATTAGCTTATGTAGAAATGCATTCTGGCCGCACTTTAGCATACATACATAGAGGATTTACAAATTTATTTCGTAACAGCACGCAACACTTTGTTGCATAAACTCATTGTCATTTTTATTAAAGTGTTACAAACTTTTTGGCCTTATTTCCCTTTCTCGCTTCCCTTTCCTTCTGCTCTAACCAATGGCGAGAATGCGATAGTGATGGCATGTTGTTCGAAGCTCTCGGCCATAAAGGGAACGGAATAACTTTTAACTTTAGGTTATTTAAGTTTCTAATAAATGACTAGACATACTTCTTACGCTCTACTTGTGATACCGTTTTAACTATTTTCTGTCGTTCAGAAAAAAGTTGAAGTAATTCAATTTCATACCTGGCAAAAAAAAAACAGTTAAAAGAAAAAGAAAAATGCAAGAAAGGACCCGGTGCTAAGGTAAGAAATGTAAATTTGTTGCTTAAAAGTATTTAAGTATTTAATTTATTTTTATTATTAGTCAAATCGTAATCAAAAGTTTGAATGTTCTTCCATTTTTTTTTCTTCTTTCCCTTTTTTCATAAATTATGTCAGAATTTATTAAAGACTCAAAATAAACGTAAAGATGATAATAGTTTGAAAAAAATTTTTTGAAAAGCAAAAGAAAACTTTCGCAATAAAATCGTATTATGTTTGTATTAATTTAAGCGAACTCTAGCTCGTACGTCTAAAATTTTCTGCATTAATTGCAGGCTATTGTTGAAGACATGAAGGCCTGACATATTAACGAAAGGGTTTCTAATCTTAATGATCATTTAATTGAATATCTTAAAGGCCTCTATGTTCGATGCACGTAAAGCTTATATTTCGGTTGCTGGGCGAAAATTAAATAAAAATTCATATATAAATCGCGTAACAATTTTTTAAAAACTAAAAGCATTTATTACGAGTAAGAGTTGTGTGCGGTCTCGTCGAGATTGCATGATTTATTGAAACGATTACGACTTTGATTAAAATTAATTAAAATCATTCGTTAAAAAACCGCTTACTTGTCGGATCAAAAAATAAGGAAAAGAATTAATTTCTTTCAAATTGCTTGACATTCTGAAGAGTAAGTACTCCGGTCTTTATTCCCTGCACCACATGTTTAAGAAGGACTTGAAATAGATCCACTTGTTGTTGTACCGATCGATTCAGGATCACTTTTTGCATCGATGCAACCTTGTGTGGTCGTCTACCCGTCTACCTGTCTTGTTTTCATTTACATCTAACGACTATAACGAATCATTTTCCTTACGGATAATCTGCCATCCATCTCGTAATAACTTCTAATGATATCTGTGTGGTATGCCTGCAGTCGTATGCCATGGAATCATCCACATACGCTGCAAACTTCAAATATGCTCTGATGAAATTTTTATACCTCACACCACTTGCGGTACAAGGGTATATTACGTTTTTGCATATGTACACTCCAGATGCCACCATAAAAGGCTTGAGAAAGATCCACCTACTATTATAACTGTCGATTCAGAAAGTGATCCTGACTCGATCTTATAAGTCCGCCTGTCCATCTTGTTTCCTTGTTCAAATTTTGAGATGCTTTGACGGACTTAAGAAAGACCCACCGATCGATTCAGAGCCGCTTTCTGAATCGATCTAAGTTTGTTGACCTGTCCGTCCATCTTGTTGTCGTGTATTCAGCCCATAGGCTGCAATTTTTGACATTTTTGACTACTTTTTCAAACAACGTCCTATGACTTACTGGTTTTTAATTAAAAAAGCACTACATATATAAGTGAAGTTTAAGGTTTTCACTTCAAGCTTAATTGTTAGCAATAAGGCAATAATTAATTTTAGAAAAAGTATAAAAGATTGCTGACAAATATTTATCGATTGATAAATAGATTCATGCGATAGACAAAATATTGGAATATTAACTAAACGTGAAGCCAAGGTGTGTACGAACCACACAATTATCGCAATGGTGGCAAATATTACAACAAACGCCAGAATCACTAATAAATAGTGCTGCAAGGTTAATGTCCCACGTAAATATTATAAGTAAAAAAAATTTGTTTTCCTTAACAGACAAACGCGTTAATTCAATCCCTACTCCGATAAAATTTACTTTCATTTGATTCTTAAGAATTGCATTTTTAACTTATTAACACTAATCTAATTTCTATTTTCTAACCTGTTATTAGAACAGTATGCGACTCAGCGTTGTCAGCACGCTGTACTAGCTCGGTGTAACTATTAACTGTTTCGTTAATAGCTATGTGACATTTCATTTCAAAAGCCACAGCAAGAGAACAGCTTAGATTTTGTTCTTCTCTCAGCCTTCTCTCCAGTCAAGAACACCTCCTGTTGTGCGATTGTGTTCACAATTTCTAAAAATGCAAAATGTAAATTTCCTGGGCGTCAATGTACGATGTGATACATAGTATGGAGTTTCCATTTTCTCTCATCCGAACGTTCCCCTTCATTGGTTAATTACTTCTTGTGGTTATAAAGTAAAGTTAAGTTTGTTCATAGAAAGTTCATTCACCCTCACAATTCCGTACCTTACGTCTGTGAAAGTTTTTGCGCACATTTTATGTTCAGCCGTCATTTACCAAAAGTCGTTCCGCCTCATATAATGCGACTAATTTACGGGTGCCTTAAACAATTTATGCATAAAGGCTATTTGAAAATTGCAATGAATTGTACATTAGTTAGCTCATCGAATGGATATATTGTGCTCTATGCTCTAATTCCCTTACGTTATTTTCATTTTCAATGCAAGTTGATTGTAATTAATAAAAAGCGTAAGCGTTTCCGAAACCGAGATAAACTACAAAAATTTAAAGTAATATTCTCAGCAATTTTCAAGGTGTTTTTTAACCCCGCATTTAGTATAGAAAGGCGTCCATAATCATGAAAGACTCCAAGCAACAGAATGAGTAATTACCCGACTTTATTGGCTTTCCTTAGAGTACTCTTCTCTTTCAACATTACTTCTCTCTACACTATAACTAATATCCTAACACTCAATTAGTTAAAACGTATTTCGTTCGATTCCATTCCATTTTGCTTCTGCTTTCTTTTTATTTTTATTTTTATTTTTATTTTTATAAATTTTAATTTTTATTTATTGAGCAGTTAAGACCATTAAATTGTATTTAATTTTTCTATATAACTGAGCACTGAGCATTTTTGTGCTTAAGAGTGTAAAAAAAAAAAGTAAGAAAAATAAAAAATTAAAAAAAAAAAAAAAAATGAGAAAATAAATTCACATTTAATCCTTGTACTTGATATCAGTGTTTAGCGTAATGTTTTGACCTATTTTCCCCGCATTAAATGTGGTTTCGCTTCCAATGGAGGGTAAACAGAAATTAAAATAAATGTTTCAAAGCAAAAGCTAGTAAAAGAACAAGCGCAAAAAAAAAGCATACAGTCACCTAAGAAAATGCATAAACAACTAAAACGGCAACAGCAACAGCAACAACAAGCAAAGCATACAACAAACAAACCGCAGGGGTTTTAAAGGAAACGAATCAAGGAGAAGTAGAAAAAAATGGAAAAAAATTATTAAGGAAATAGTTTTTGAAAAGGTTACGTTGCTAGAGGCTAAAAGAAGAAACAACACAGCCAATGACTACACATGCAGGAGTAAAGTTAGTTTAGAAGTAAACTCGATTACGTTGAGCATAAAACGAAGCATAAGCACCCTGTCGCTCTTACATATTGGAAACGCATTTTCTACGACTAAAGCAAGCGACTTCATCTTTCCATGCATGCATTTACACTGCACAAACTTATGTATATTTGACAATTTGCACTTTCCTTGATACAGTACTTTCTGCTAAGATAAATTATGCTTCAATTGGAAAGGTTTAGTATTAAAGATCTCTTCGTCTAATAAAAACGAGTCATTTATTAAGTAGTGATTTTTATAACGGTACACAAAAACATGTATTCCGAATTTATCGTCGAACTGCGGGAAAATTCAAATCGCTGCACTTACGCTTGTTCGGCCGTAGATCTTTCTCTCTCTCTGCTGTTGTGAAAAACAAAAGGAAAAACAACTAAGAAACTTATATTCGTCGGAGGCCGAATCTCGCATACTCACCACTCTTTCTTTTATTTGATACCCATATCGCTGGCATTATTAAGAAAAAAATAACCGCCCATAACCCATAACTAGGACAGTGCCAGCAACAAACACCATACAGATACGCCGCCACATAGACGTGGTTTAATCAATTCAGAATTTCACGCTAATCGCGAATGTATATGCTTTATAGGGTCTCTGAAGCTCCCTTGTGAGTGTTACATACATTATGAGAAAAAAGGAAATGAGTACATCCCTATCCGACAAGTAAGAACATTACAATCAAGCGGGGCCGTCCATTAGATATCCCACAGCATTGTGCCTAATACAGCTACTCACTTGTTCTAATAATAATACACCAAATGTTGCACATTATCAATTAAGCAGGCCTGTCCGCCTGTTCGTCGTGTGTTCGTGTTTCAACGCACGGGCCGTAATTTTTTGAAATATGATATGATTTCTGAGATTGAAAAGGAGATCGCAAACACCTTAGCTATGTTTCTCTTTTACCAGTACCCCAGAGTTCTGCATAGATATAGGAGCTTAGTGACAGATAAGGAGAAAGACAGGACTGAGTGTTGTGTACATCCCCGATCGATAAGTTTCATCGAGCCTTTCCAATAGGCGTAGCTACATGTCAATGGTATTTAAAATATGGCCCCACTTTAACCAGCATTGAGCACAGGTACGGCGATTTTATAACCGCATTTTCCATCTGCTGGGCTATGCGCTAGGCATTGCTGTCTGTCACTGGCATCATAAGTTCTCTGCAGTTATAATCGACTCACATTTATACTTTTCTCATCACTGTGTGATAGTTTGATTTTTTCTGAGTTTTATGATTTCCGCACAATAAAGTTGAAAAATTACTTAGACGATTTCAAGCAAACACTTTCAAGTAACCAGCTGGTGACTGGACATCGATGCTTAGTAACGAGCTCCGTTAGATAAAAATCTCCATTTTATCACTCAGTCCACTGAGCTCCATCTGTAACAACGATGTGATAGAGTTTTCACAAGGTAAAGTATACGGATACTCTTAATAAGCATAATATTTTCGGTTCCCTGTTTTTACATATTTCGTACAATGCCCATCGTATTGGTTTCCACTGCACAACAATTTTAAAAGTGGAAATAAGTCGGCGAGGAATACGCTACAATGGTTGAGAAAAGATGAATGGCAATCTGGCTATGCCCTGTCGTACGAAATGCTAAAGAAATGATGGTGTGTAAAACTTGCTTGTGAGCATGCGTGAAAAGTTTTGACGTTAATGAAGTAGTTTGAGTGTTTAATGTTCGTCTATGACGTATACATATTTAATTATACTAAAATTTACATATGTTTTACATATATAATTGGGTAGACTATGTCAGAATTTTTGCCTCAACTAAGCGAAAAGTACTGTATTTTGATTATCAAATCAAACATATCGCCATTAGATTGCTGTACTTAATCTGCCTCCGCCCTTTCATTGTTGTTGTCTTGATTATAAAAATTCAAACCTCAGCCTTATTGTTGTTTAGTTTGATAATGTTCTCTGTATATCGTCTCTGTAAATCCGAAACAACAAGCCAACAACATCGATTGCTAGCATGTACTTACACATTTATACTATGCTATACAATGTATGTATGTAGACATGTGCATAACATGGTTATGTAGAGAATACGTGCCCTACTTAAGCTACGATATAATGTAATTCCTTTTCAAGATATCAACAACAAACGCACAGAACGACGAATACAAACTGTGAAAGCTATAGTAAGTAGGATGAAAAATTCAAATCGGTATATATTCTTAGTTCGTGATGTCAATAATACCCGGAAATTTAAAGTAAAAGCAATAAAAATGTGAAGACCACAGCATGTGCTAAAACAGACAGTACACGTTCATACGTATACACTGTGTGTGTGTGTGTGTGTGTGTGTGTTGTGTGGTCCTACGGCTATACCTAAAGGGCCTTAGGATTGTTACTTGAGTGTTTAAGGAGCCAAGGTTTTCTAAACTTATATTGAGCAAATTTATTCTACATATTTTATATTTATAAATAAATACACACATACACACATTGCATGTATATATATGTAGGTGTATATGATGTATGTATGTATGCACGAGTACATGTGTGTCTATGTGTGTAAAGGTGTATATAAATTTGAAAGAGTTGCATATACTTCAAGCAGGAACTTTGCTTCTCTCATCTCTCTCCCTCCTCCTTTACTGTCATACCCAAAGGACACAAAAAACAAGAACAAAAAAAAAAAAAACAGAACGGAATCTATAAATGACATTGTGCCGGTTGCTCGCTTCGTTCGGGTACGCTTGTGTATTCATATTGAAAATGCCTTCCCCCTCCCCCCACCACCTCTTCATCTACCTTTTCTTATAATTCTCCCCTCTATCCATCGTCGTAGTGTTCATCAGTTCATTCAATTTGTTTTAGAGAAAATGTAGAATATTTTTTGTTGCTTTTGTTGTTCTATTATAAATATCGTGTTAATTTTTAATGAGCATCACTTTCATATTGTTGTTGATGTTGTTAGCTGTTTCGGTTCTTCCACTGCTATGCTCTGCTAGTGCAGTCTGCGCACCACGACATTGTCGGCTATCGTTTGGGTCTTTTGTTATTTTTAATTTTTTTGTTGTGTTCATTTTTTTTCTCCTTTTTTCTTTCTTTCCTTTTAGTCGATTTCAACTACTTCCTTGTCGCTGTTTGTCGATGCTGTTGTTGTTATTGTTATTGTTTTCCCTCATGTTTAACCGTTTGTTCTTAATGTTGTTGATGTTGATGTTGCTGTTGTTGTCGTTGTCGACCATTGTATGGCATCCTTTGGGTAGTGATGGCGGCGGTAGTCTCTTCCTTTATTTAGCCTTTAGATATAAGCTCTTCCTCCTACAAACTATCTCTCTCGATCTATCTCGCTTTGTATACGTAAATGTGGGTGTGTGTGTGTATATATGCACACGCACTTATCGTTGGCATTTACTTAAAGAGCATTTGTTTAAGTGACTATGACTTGCTGCAAAAGTTTTCCTTTTTGTTGCTTCTGCTCTCAGTATCAGTTTTGCAATTTTATAGCATTGTGGTTGTTGTTGTACTCTGGCATGTTCCTGTTTCCGGTTTTGTCTTCATTTTGGGGTTTTCTGTGCAGCTATCATTTCAATTCCTCTCCACAAGATTTCTTACTGCTTGTTCTTTTATTTTCGGGTTTGCTTTTTTCTTTTTTTTCTTTTTTTTTTCTTTGTTTTCTTTGGTTTTGTTCCAAAAATGAAGTGCTTCTGTTCCTTTGCCAGTTATTTTACCCAGGAGGTATTTAAAAATAATTTTACTTGTAATTTTTGTTGTTCCTTTTCATGCTTCTTATTCTTCTTCTACTTCTATTTCTGTTTTTTAAATAAATTATATATTAAATTAATTTACATACCGGCTGCCACAGGTCAAGTTAACTACGCTTTGATTTAAGCTCTCTAAAGAGTAAGGGAGCGAAAGATAGAGTAAGTGAGAAGCAATGAGAGACAGACAGAGAGAGAGAGGAAGAGAGAGAGGAAGAGAGAGAGAGAGAGAGAGAGAGAGAGAGTTGCCAAGGCCACTAAAATTGTTGCTTTACATAAAGTTGTGATGATAATTGAATTTAACGACTTTTGACTTAAAGCGGATTTCTCCTACCAAATAAGTTAAGTGAACTAATTTTTTAATTTTTTTTTGAATGAAGATATTATAAGATCGTGTAAAATACTGCACGTGTGTCTTGTTAGTTATTAAGGCCACAATACAATTAAATATAGAATGTTAAAGCAGAAGCCATTTCAACTGCTCAACGGCCAATGTACCTCAAGGTTATTCTGCATTTTAGAAGAAGTGTCTTAATTAAGAACTTTCGTAGCCTGTAACTCAAAAGAAAGCTTCTTTAATTTTTATTTTTTTTTGCAGGTTATTTTAAAAGAACGCAGACGAACTATTCAATAGGGAAGTAACAAGAAGAGATAATTTGAAAAGGAAAACGCTTCAATAAACTATATAATGTTTCTACATGAGCTCAAAATAGTTTAGCCCTAGGTACGAATTGCGTTGAAAATTCCGTGATTCGATCTTCATGTGCGAGAACTAAAGTAAATTATGCAGAGTCCAATCATGACCATACTATCCAATCAATCATACCAACTATCAGTTCAAAGTTTTGCGAATTCACAAATTCGCAATTCGGTTTTTTTTTTTCGCTGCTATCAATGAGTTCTTTATTGTGACTTTTTCTTCAAAATTTTGAAACTAGCGAAGCCAATGTTTACGTTTCAACTGTTTGCTACGATGGACGTTGCTATCTATGAATTTAGGTGTGGTGAAAATGCATCCGCGGGTTGGAAGCGACAATTTGTGAGTTCTTTATTTACTTACTTACTGTTATACTAATTATGTTAGCCATACAGATGTTTGAGAATGTCTGAATCCCCTTTTAGACTACGGGACGCTTTATGGGTTCGTCCAAGGTATTGTAATTTGTGTTGGTGTAAATTTCGAAAGCTTTCCTTTTAAACTTATCCACCAGCGAACGCAGCGCCTGGTGGCTTTGTGTAATACTCAAATGTTAGGGAATCAATTTTTGCAATGAGCTCACAATGCTTTCACATTTTTTCAAATTTGCAATGAAAACGTCAGCTTATTATGATCCCTATGATTAGATAAGAATCACAGCATCCAAGTCAGTTTTCGCGGGTTCAAATCTCAAACTTTGTTGACTTTACTTTGCTTACAGCAAGCAGCACTTACATGAATAGAGGCCACCATCTTGACAAAAAGCTTTTGTCTGATAAACACCGCGCTTTGCATATTTTAATATAAATTCTACGATCACAGCAGTTACTATAAATTTCATTATAAAACTCTACTAACTATACAGACGACTATAATGTCTGTATAGTAATTAACGTCTTTCTTGAAAGTAATTACACATCACTTAATAAGTCTCCGGTCTAAAACATATACGGGAACATCGTTTGTAGGCCCATATGATTTCCGGATAGGATCGCAAAGCTCGTGGTGAGGAAGGATACCATTCGAAAATGATACATGTCTGAATTTCACGACATTCTGATAATTAGTTTACGGGTAACAGGGGATTTAATGCAACTACTTTTTAACTCGTATTCACCACTTTTTGCCCTTATATCTCTCTGTCCAATGTCTTTCCGTATGTTTTTAGATATACTGATAGGATTTGGTACGTTGACATAGTTTTTCCATGGAGAGCTACTATTGAAAATTAATGCGGTCGAACCACTCTTACGAGCGCTCCCAATACTAAGCCTTATTTTGAACCATTCGTCATAGGGAAACCTTCGGCAGTTTTTAACGTTTGTTGCTCAAAATGGTTGAGCGAGAGCACTTTGGCTTACAAAACAGATGTTAGATATTTGGATCGAACATGAACCAATTTTTTCAAGCCGCTGCGTTACAATTGCTCCCACAAAAAGTGAACGTTTATAGGATAAAGAAGTCTCATATCAAGGATTCTATGACAAGATTTGATTCGTAACAAAAAATGGCAAAAAAATAAATTGTACCAAATTTATGTCCTGCAGGACTATATACAGCTGAAAAGTAATAAAATCCTTTAAAAGAAAAAAAAAAGGGATAAAATGCATTTTCTTACAAATATATATATGTATTAGATTTGCATTATATACTTTGAAGGTAGACCACATACCTTTCTCCAAGGACTTGTATATTATTCGCGCATCTGTCGAAATGAAATAATATTATAAAGTGTAGTACATAGTTGCGTCGAAGCTTATATTACTTATCGTTTGCGTATATCTTGGCATGATCCACAGCGACTTACATTTATGGAAAGAACTTTATCTCTTGAGCAAGTATATCAACACTTTTTACACTTCTCAGCGTCATATGAATTAAGTTAAAGCAGAATCTGATAATAGGAGGCAGCATTTATGCAAATTTATGCAGACGAGTTCACAATAATTTCAGTAATTCCTCTCCTCAATAAAAGCCTTTATAACTTGCTCTTGTTGCTACTGTAAACATCTTTGACTGGTTAAATATTTAACCAGTTTTAGTTATCATTTTGTTAACTCAGTCTCTTCTTGGTTTATTTTTTTTAATTACTCTTCTGAAAATTACCTGCTCTTACAAAACCCTAAACAATATTTACTGACATTTTCCCTTAAGTGAAGGCATAAAAGCAACAATATAGGGAGGAAGGAAAAGAGAAGAATACAAAAAATGTATATATTGAAAAATATAAAAATATGGAAAATAAGGACGAAATTGTATTCATTACTGATGGGTATTTTTTCATACCCAACACCGAAGGATGAGGGTATCAATGATTTTATCAAAACCTTTACAACGCCCACAAGAAAGTTTAAGAGACCCCACAGCGTATATATATTCTTGATCTGGGAGTCCGCCTGTCCATCTGTCCATCTATCCCTCTATGTAATGTCTGTTGTAAACGTTCTCCTGGCCGCAAAAATGAAGCTATTGACTTCATATTTAAAAGTTCTTGGTATTGAAAATAGGCGAAATCCATCGAAGGACAATCCCATAGTACCACGTGAATTGAGGTAAACTTTGTTTTTCAAATTGAATAAACATCCGGTTTTTGCACATGACTCACAAATTAGTGCAGATAAATCTAGAAAAATGTAAATGCACATTGTATAAGCGATGCCGTAGTACCTGTACCTGTGCAAAAATAGGAAAAATAGACAACGCATACCACACATTCTAATGTATTAAAATGTGGTTTTTTATAACGCGCAGAAGCAAGCTTCAAAAACCTCATAAAATATGTTAATTCTTGGCCTCAGTGTCAAATTCTAAATGCACCTAGGCAAGTCTGTCAATCTGTCCGTCTGCCCAACAAAGTAGTGTCTGTGATGAACATTCTCCTCGTCGCAAAATTGAAGATATCGCCTACAAAATTTGAAAATGACCCAAGCCGGTCAAAGGTCATGCCAATAAAACCCACACCCCTGTTCAATAACGACTGTGAATACTTTTTTGCTTGTGTTTTCTGCTTATTCCTCACAAAGTAATAGATTAATAACATTAGAGAAATTTATTAAGCATGTATTTAATTTTTAAGCAAAAAAAGTATTTTTCACAGTGTAGTTTGAGCAAATTTAAATAACAAATGGATCGTGAATACCATAAAATACTCTACAGCACCCTATAGTTACTAATAGAACGCCCATTCAAAATAAGGCGTTATATGGGAATTTATCGAAAAAGTGGACCTATCCGAACCATTTTAAACGACATGCATTCCTAGGCCAAAGCCTGGGCTAGTTTAACAAATTTCATCAAAATATCTTAAGGATTAAGGCCTGTAGATTGAACACCTGACAGACAGGCAGCAGAACACGCGGGCACATGGACAGACAATTTTAAGTAGTTTTAGAAAGTTTTTCTGTATGGTGCGGTATAATAAGACATAAGTTTAAGTTCTTCTGAGCTTTGCATACATCGCACATACGCACAAACTTAATGTACTCTTATACCACAAATGTGTGTAGGGTATAAAAATGCAATCAATTATTAAGAAACAAAAAGCTTATCAAAGATATTCCACAGACTTCTCTTCAAAACGTTATTCTAAAGATACGACCGCACCCTTCGATGTTCAAATATTCTTGCTCGTCTCTATCCTTGGGGATTTTCTACTAGAATATGCCGGACTTGTTCCATCGGTCGAAGACAGAATCGAACCTTTTACTCTGACGTGTTGCAGAGTGACAAACAATCTTTATCACGTATTTTTTCACTCCTTCGCAGAAACACTGCCCTCTTTCAAATCGCTGTCTCAGCTTGATATCCATTCAACGTTCATATCGATGAAACTGTACTAACGTATTCTTGCTTGGAAATGCTTTGAAATGAGAGTAAACCCTCTCTAAATCCATTCCCTTTTCAATGTTACCGGTATAGGTTCCTTATATACTCCTAATTAAAAGAGATAGAGATACCTATTGTAAGTAATAGGTTATCGATAAAAATAATGAAGAAATCGTTTAAATTCTTCTTCGATACTGTTTCAGTATTTTTTTTTCGTACCTTAAATTTGTTTATGATTAGTTTTTATTTTATATCATCTTAAATTCAGGTCGTGAGCTCCATATTTTGCAACATTACGACTATCGTTATGAAGTAAACAGATAGAGAGGTAGATTCTGTATTTTTTCTAAAGGTATCATGGCGCTGATTAGGTATCACATGCTTTCATTCACAAGTTATTTTCTTGCGGTTTCCCATCATTTTAGTCCATAGGATAGAGAAGATTACTTTAAGCGTACGCCAAACTATTGGCGTATGTCTTCTTCTCAGCCATCTAGATAGTGGAAGAAGAGGTGAAAAATAAGAAAAACATTACGATAAAACTATTTAATTCAGATATTTGCAGATAATTTCAGATATCTTACGAAATGCAAATCGTAATTTCGGACATTGTAAAAGATAAATTAATTTATGAAAAACACAAATAAAAAGGCACACCCTCCATCTCCAATAGTAGGAAAAATTCAGATAACTTAGATAAGTAGGTTGAGTTTGGGGAAAATATTGTGAAATTCTCTTTCCTTATTTTCTTTCGTTTAGTTATCTGGTAATCACGGACACCTAAAAATGAACATTAAGTATTTTTTCTTTTCCATTTGATCTATGGCAAACGTACAGATATCTGTGGGTGTTTAACGTCTGCACCTGACATGAGTCTTAATCAGACGGGTTGCCTACAACCATCGGCAATCGAGAGGTTGATTGACGACCCCCCAGGGAGAAAGGTAATCCCCATTGAAGGGGGCCTCTCTACCCTGAAGTACCGCAATAGAAAATGGGTGTGGACCAAATTCTCGCTTAGTGGTTTGCGTCGAGGCCTATCTAAGCACCTCTTTAAATGCTCCCCGCGAAACTTTGAGGTAACCACAGCTACCACGAATACTCCCCGAAGGGATGGCAAACGTACAGTAGAACGTAAACTACATGTCAACATGTCATAGAAAAAAGACATACAGGCAAAGATACGAGCAGCAGATGAACATGAAAAATTAGCAGGCCTTCTAACGCACTCACAAGCGAACAGACCGATTTAACATAATTAGCTCAAAACTTTAAGTCGATCATCATATTGTTGTTAAAACTTACAAACTTAATGGAAACAAGTAAACCAATTATAGTTGGGCAAGATCGAAAATTAAGTAGGCTACACTACGTCAGCTCAATCAATTATTAATTTATTCGCTTGATAAAATACCAAAAATTATATCATGTTTCCAGGCAACGGCATGCTTTTCATAAGATGCCCTATATGGGCGCGATATGATCCAAATTCCGTAGAGTTAATTTTTTTATCACATTACCATAAAGTTTGCATCATCAAATATAAGAAATTAAATCCTTTTGCCTAATAAAGGCTTACTTTTCATAGGAAACCTGTTCTGAATTGGATTTTAAAATAATCTGAGCTATCTGATCCAAAATTTTCTCAGCAACTTTATTACTCAGCGGTTTTCTTTCGCGGCATTTTGCAACTTTAAGATCTAATCATAGAATTTGTCCGATGCGAACTATTAGGTGGAACACAAAAGTATATAGATAGGCATCATTCTACATTTTGATGAAATGATACATAAATCGGCATAAAACCTCATATACTACGTAGCGCAAGTGTTGCACAGCGTAAAATCCTTTTCATCCCATGCTGATAACAAAAACTATATGTAATTTAATTAAGATTATATGGAGTTAAAGTTTTTCCATTTAAAAAAAAAAATAATTATTTAATGAAAACTTTTAAATATTATGGTTTATATAAAAACTTTTAACTTTTTGTTGTCATCTCTTAATTGGTTAAACAATTTGTAAGCTGCCGATCAAAATTTCTTTTTTCCTCTTCGTTTTGAAATATATTTATATGCATATATATATATATATATATATATGCGTACATGTACGATATATGTACGTACATATCAATGAGTGTGAAAGTAACTTTACACATGGCTATGTGTGGAAATATAAATTCTCCTTTTCAAATGCTTTGACACAGAAACTGTGAAAAGGTCTTTTAAGTGAGTGCACTTTTCCATGAAATGAATGAAGAAAACCTCGCTTGATATCTAAAATTTTTAGTGAAAGTGTTTGCGACATAACAACTCTAACTCTGACGAAACATTGCATACTTCCTACAGCTCTCCGTTCTATCGCTCTCCGTTCAATCGTTTACATGAACGAAACGTAAAAGTATTACAAGAAATGATTTCACATTACACAGCATAGCTATACATTGATAACAAACATGGCAATAGCAGCAACAACAAGAAAATTACTACAAAAATTTTATAATTCTACGTTCTATGTGATAACATATCTCATATATTCCATAAATATTTCATGTTCCATATGTTTGCCGCAATTTAAATGTTACAACTTGTTCTAGAAAATCTATCTTCCCTTCCCTCTTACCGCACAGTCAGACTGCCGTGGACATAGATATTGGAGAAGAAGAGAATTCTATAAAAAAGAAAAAAAAAAATTTAGAAAAAAGAAAAGCGAAAGGGAAAACACGAAAAAGGAAACTTGAATATAAAATAGTAACGAATAACGCTGTGTTATGTGCATATATATATATATATATATATATATAGAGAGAGAGAGAGAGAGAGAGAGAGAGAGAAATTCATATGAATATAAATAAAAAATATATGTCTATGAAAACACATAAATGTTAGTATGTGTGTATGTCTATACTTGCAAATAAAAATTCTACTGAATATCCTTAGAGTTTGGTAGATAAAATTTTTATTATTATTATTATTTTTTTATTTTTTTACTTTTTTTTTTAACAAAATTGAGCGCATTCGTGTTAGAGGTGTCTGGCTTTATATATATCTACAGCTGGTTGAATGGCTGGTTGTAGTATAATTCCATCTACATACGTGTTTAGGGGAAGTGCATATATATATGTATGGGCGGTAAAAAGAGGGTTTTTTTTTTTATTAAAAGTTTACATCGGCTTTCTCTCTTCTTCTAACTTTCAACAGTTATTTCACGAGTAAATTTATATTAGGTGTACAAGAAAATTTTGCGATAAAATGCAGATCTAATTAAAAAATTGTGGTTAAAAATAGTCGAGATATGCACCATCACTATCTATGGTCTGTTAACGTTTATCGAGTCGTTGCGGTAAAAACTGCATGGCGTCGAGGCGAAATAATTAGCGCATCCACTTCCGTACATTTGCAACTTTTGTAGGCCGCTAATCCGCTAAACGTGGCTGCATCGACCTAAGACAGTGCTCAAGCAGAAGGAACCGGTTCTGGAGAATTATACGCAAACGTGAGAAGCGCCCAACCCAAATTGAAGAGGACTTCCTGCACTGCTTTCGATGGAGACAGCGGTCAGCGGACTTATTTGTACACCTATCACATGCATTTAACTTTGTATGCAGGCCTGCGTATGTCAATCTTTTCGAAGGTTCTTTATTATAGTTTAGCAAATCCAAAAAGAAGTAGAAATGCTAAATATGTTTATATGTATGTATGTATATATATATATATAAACATAATGTATATGTGTGCGTTTGTATAAATCACATTCATTTAATTCCATGTGCATGAAATAGAGAGGAAAATGACGTTAGGTTAGATTTCATTTTAAATTGCTACAAAACTGTGCTCATATATATGTGTGTGAGCGAGTGCAGGGTTATGAAAGTTCATAAAATTGTGTTGGTTAGTCTCGATTTGGGTTAACAGCAAAATGTTGATTTTATATATGTTTGGTTTAACAAAACAGAAAAAAATGCAAAAAACAAAGGCAGATGCACACTTTGCAAATTTCATTGACTGAAGCGAATCTTAGATACCCACGATCTGAATTGAAATTACAAAAAGATCCGATGACAATTTTTCACTAATTGTAAATAAAAAAAGTACATATACACATATATAACTAAAGAAGAACTATTTCAAAAATCCGTTTACCATTTTTCTCCGAAAACTTTATTAATATGTCGAAGTTTTCATCATTCACTTTTAATCTCATCTATAGAGAGGTCTCCATCTCCAATCCAGATCAATTTGTGAAAATCGCGTTACAAAAACATACAGCCAAATGGAACAAAAGTATCCGAAGAATATTGAGAATGTTACTGAAGTTACATTTACTTATGTAGAAAACGACGTAAGCTATTAAATATGAGGAAATAGAAATTTCGAACGCTTAATAACAAAGTTTATGTGTGAAAAGCAATTAAATTTGTAATTAGGAAAGTACATGGTGTAGGGCAATACAAATACAACTGTATTTTTGTCTTACAAATCGTACGATATAAATAAATTCTATTATAAAATTTATATTTGACTATCGTTTTACTGCCACTCACTCGCGCCACCATCGATGGAGTTACGAAAGCAAAGCCAATTCTCTAACTATCGGCCGTCTTTGTATTCTTCACAGTTTGAAAACAATATCAACACAACTAATGAGCGGTGCTCTTAACTGTTCAGTAAATCCGTAATGGTAGCGTGACTGGGGAAACTAACTTCAAAATAGCGAGAGCATATATTAAGTACTTGGAAAGGCCTTATGACACTATATGTCCTTGGCGAGGTTGTTTTAGTTTCCAAACGCAAAAAAAGAAGTTGTGAACTATATACAGATATCAGTTCAGCCATCGGTATACCATTACAGTTGAGAAGGATAAAAATGTAGCAAACTGAATATCTACCAATAAATTGTCGCTAAAGCCAGTTTCGATCCTTTGAAGATGATAAAAATACTCTTAAGGCGTTCTTATTTAGTAATTTGATGAGTCTGGGATATCTACTGCCTTGTCGAGAGCTTATTCAGTGAAACTATCGCGCCGCGGCCCGAATCTAAATTCATCAGCTTTCCTGAAGAATGCTAACAACGGCACCTAAATGGCAAGCAACAAAACTACCGAATAACCTGTTGGATCCGTTCGAGACGAGCAGATGCTGAGAATAGCCCATAACTATAAATGAACTAAAATTTCATGTCTTCACCTCAGCTTTTCTTTCCCTAGGAAATTGAAAGTAATCTAAATACAATTTGCTCTCATGTGCTCTTAGTTTGGCATTGAAGTTAACCCTATCGTTAGGATAGAAAGTTTATATATGTATATATATATCGTTAGGATAGAAAGTTTTTTAAAAATATATATGTCCTTAGATATACGTTGTGCATGAATAATGGGTTGTTTACCGTCTCGAAAATTTGCAAGTGGCATAACTCTTGTTTATTACTTAAGAATGTGTAGATTCGAAAAAGTTATATTACTTTATGAAATTGTTACATACATATATGCTTATGAGAACCATAAGCACGTACGTTTTCGTAAAGTTTACACTGAGTAAGTTGTTAGTTGTATTGCAATATTTTTTTAAAGACTTGTTGACTAGCGTTTGCTATAACTACCGTCCATTTGTAAACTCATATTAAATGTACGCATTTTCTTTTATTTATTATAAAATTCGAAATCGAATCTAGAGCTGCAAGGCAACTGGTCTGCCGCTCTTGTTCATTTATAGAAATCTTAAATTTTTGAAATATGAAGAGCTATAAGCTTTCGATCGTTGCTTGCTACGCATCGGTTAACTCACAAAATTATATTTACTTTGCCGACCGCCTTCCAGCAGGCTTACCTAAGTCCTTTGAAATTGGTTTGTCATAAGTGAAGCTGTTACGCCTGTATGTAAAGATAGGATACCAAAATTGTAAATTTTAAGAACTATATCTTGATTCTCTTTAGCGTTTGCAAATGCGTTAAGTGATGGTTGCCAGAAGTACCCTGCACGGACAGATACACTTATAAGGCGAATTAAAACATATACACAAAATGGAAAATATTAGGTTGTCTGGAAATTTGTTGCGCTTTTTCACAATGAAATAAAATAATTTCTTGCTTATATAGGGAATAAAGTTTATTAAGTTATTACTTGTCAATTATATATGTCAGACGATTGCATTGACCTTTTGCGGCAAAAACATTTTCTATATATGAACTTATACCGGCAATTGAATTAAAAGGTTTGCCATATAAATAATTTTACAGAGAACGAAAGAGATGGAAGCTGATGGCGCCGTGTCAGGAGTGTATGGTGGATGTGGTAACACATCCCAAGCAAGTTCTAATAATTTTTGGCGGATGAGGAAAGAAGTATGAGGTCGTACTTTGTCGTGATGAAAATTAATATTTTTCCGGTTGACCAATCCTGGACGTTTCTGCTGCGCAACTTCATTTAATTTGATTAGTTGTCCGCCATATACTTTGCTACACCATAGAAGCTCACAATTCCGCCAGACTGACAACGAAATCTTCTTTTTCTGGATCCGGTTTTCATTGCGCTTGAGATGGCTCATCGTGTTTTGATCATGATCTGTTGCGCTACACATTTTTGTAGACCATCCATTTTTCATCACCAGTTACAATTCTCTTCAGAAATGAATCGTTTTCGGTTCAATTCGTTTCAATGTCGTTTCGAATTCGATTATCCAGTTTTTTTATGCGATCAGTAACAATTGCTTTGAATGAAATAAGATTTTCTGCAATCTCATGAATCGTTATATGTCGATCAGCTTCAATCATAACCTTCAGTTGGTCGTCGTCAATGATATTTGGCCTATCTAACGCGGTGAAACTTTCACTCAAAAATTTCCAGAATGTTTTGTTAGAACAGCGTTAGTTCCATACACAGCACTTATATATCTCTATGTGCTTCTGCAGCTCTTTTAGCTTTTCTGATAAAAAGGTGGAAGAATGTCTCACATGGCTACTTTGGCCGGCCTATAACACAACCTTTCACAGCTTTTTGCAAAATAAACATAAGCCTGCTCTACATAACTACGCATACCTTTAACACTAATTATCTGTTTAGCTAACTGAAAAAAGTTACTTTAATCTGGTGTCGGGAAAAACCGTTGAAAATGTCAATAAAAGATAGTACTTTGGCATATTGAATAAATGTGGAAAGCTTCGATGTGGTGGAACCAGTTTTTGCACTCTCTCTCTCCTATTGACAATGATTTTAAATAAACCATCATATGGAAATCAACTTTGACTGTTAGTATTTTACAATGAAATTTGGTTCAAAGAAGAAATTGCACCTGTATATTTACTATACTATACTTGGATCACATACGCCTATATTTTGGATCCCTTCTGCACCCACTTTTATTGGGAAAAATTAAAAATCGTAATAAAATTTTTAATCTCATAAAGTAGTTACATAATTGAAGAACAAGAAGTTTCTTGAACGGGTCATAAATTTTATCGAGTTTGGATCACATCGGTTTACGTTTTGACACTCCTGCCATATAACAGTGTTCCTAACAAGTAAGTGTTTATATTACAAGATAATTTACAATTTTTGAAATTTTATCATAAAAGTAAGTGAAGAAGAAATGCATTAAGCAAAGTGATGAAAAGTATTTAATATTAAAATAGTAGTTTGCAGGCTCTAACCTTTTAACTTGTTTAATGCGTTTTACTTCATTACTATTTTTATAATTATCGCTATGAATGTATATACAACGGTATGTGCAAATCCATTTGCGGTAAGCAGAAATACACACCAGATACTCTAAAAAGCTAATATTTTCTTAATCAGCAGACAACTTTAAGTTGTCTTGGCTCTTGGTTCGTGCATCCATGAATAAATCTCTCGTCTTCTATTAGAAGAGTTGCCGCAAAACATGGCACAGATGGATGACGCCTGACGTACAAAGACTTAGATGACGGTCGCAGATCAAATTTGAAAATTTGAAAATGATCGTTGTCGGGTGGCAACCACGGCTACACTGTAATTCAGAATTTCTTAATAATATCCATCTGAAGTTTAATACAAACTTTGACAGACGTCGGGTAGGGTTATAACCTTGAAAGTAGACAAACTATAGTTATGTGTGGCATGGAAGAGATGCTTATCTAAAACCTGGTGCCAGTAGCTTAATCTTTATGTAAACATTTCCCGAAAATCCCTTAAAATGAAGCGTTTTAAACGAACTGAAAATGAAACGAGCAAACATACTCCGATCAATTATTACGGAATATGTCTATTAACGATCTTGAAATTTAAATGTTGTTAGCACACCTCTCTTTTAATTATCTCTTGCTAAGGCTTTGCAATGTTATTCAACAAATGCCTCGCAAACATATTTAATCAATCGCAAATCATAGAAAAAATTAAATAAAATATTCTGCACTTGAAAGCATGCATAAGCATATGATTTGATTTGAAAGAATTGTGTATGGCTGTGTTGTAGCAAAATGTAAGCTCACAGCTTACGTTTCAAACATATTCTCATAAGGCGATAATATAGGTCGCATTAAAGTTCTTTGATAAAATACATTTAACTTTTCTTAAACTGTAGCGATGAAGATTGTAAGCAGTGCGAAGCATCCGAGAAATGAGCACATCGGCCTTGACTGCACATATTCGCTCTTTTTACTACATTTTCCAAAATATACTGACACTAATGTTGTGATATGCTGGCCATAGTGAAAAAATAACAGATAAATAGTAGAAAAGTAAGGGGCAACTTGCGAAATGGGATTCGAAATCGTTTCGATGTCCTGCAAAATCAAATCATTACTTTTTGGTAAAAAAAATAAACAGAGAACAGAAATATATCAATTTAATCAAAGCATCCGCATGCCTTAGCCTTATAGGCGGTAGCCTCATAGGTAAGAATCGCTGTATCTGTATTCGCGAATTCAAATCTTAATACGCCAGAGTGTACTTTGGTTGTAATTACAGCGAATGCTCCGCCTGTAAATGCACAACACTGACCGATTGTGCACACAACCACTAGGCTGCGGGCGCTTTTCTATCTTCGTGTTCCTCATTTCTTGCCAGCCGTCGCCGTATTGCACGAATAGGGGACATTCCCAGAGTAATTGGTCATACAATTAAGAAAAAAAAAAAAAAAAAAAAATTGCGGCGTTCAGAAAGAAGCACACACCTAAGCACAGTATTCTAAATCGATGTAGTCATTTCTCTCCTTCGGGCCGTCTTTTTCTTCGTCCGCAGTAAACATTCACATGTTCTCGTGATGGCAATAGAGAAGGTTTCAAATTTTTCAAAAAAGTACCGGGAACATCTTGCTTGCAGACAGGTACTGAGAATGCGACAAATCGCTCAAATGACACACCCACAAACCAGTAAAAACTGAAAATACCTTTGTTTTCAAAACAAAGAAAAGTGTGAGGGTTTTTGGTCATTACCCATACACTACATCAGATAAAATTATGAAAATGTTTACATATATGCTGCAGATCCTTTAGATTCTGTGCAAATATTAACAAAAATTCCGCCGCCCACATACTATGTTATAAAATACCGAGGTTTTACTTTTTTCTTTGTTTTGATTTTTTTTTTCTTTTTATTAAAGGAGTAAAAAAAAAGATTCGTCGAAATGTGATTTTCTCGCTTTGTTTTACACCCTACACCATTTGTGTCACAGGCTAAATTAAGTTTATGCGAATGTATGTAACGCGCCAAAGAACTTCAGATAGAAAGACCTTTTATTATTCTGATCGATCCAGAATAATTTTCTAAAGAAATCTGCTCATCTATCCATGTATTTTTGTGTTCAATCTACAGGCTTATGAGATTTGAAAAAATCTGGGGCAATGACAAGGACCAACGCTGTTGACAATAGATTGAATCTCATTTGCTATATAAGGGATATGTGCCAATTTCTTCGACCCCCATTCAAAAAACCCTTACTACAAGACGTATAAACGTCTAACCTTTCATTTTATAATGAAAATTGATTCGCGATTACTATGTGAGAAAAAATGACCAATATAATAAATTTGGACCACATGGGTTTACGTCCAAGGTTTTCATATATATAGTAAGCCTTTATATGGCAACTTTTCGCTGTCCTGCCAGAAAATATGGCTCGTCTTGATTACTAAGAGTTGCGCGGAAAAAGTAGAAACCGTAATGAAGACAATTAATAGCCTCGCCATCCTTCCATCGAAGCAAACATTTAAATCTTTCGAGAAAGAACGCTATCAACCCCCGTTATTACTTGGGACAAAACGTGATCGTATGCGGACAACTACTCAAATACATATCGCGACCACGGTAAGTCACGATCAAAAAAAAGGGAGGCGAAAATCAAGATGATATGCTTGGTGTTTTTTTTTTTCAGTTTTGCGATATATTGAAGATTTGCTCCGTCAGGCTAAATTGTTAGGAAAAAAGTTATTTAAGCATAGTGGGCATAACGACCACAATTGTGCGCACATACATTGGTTGTGTGGTCAACAAACTGTAGCAATTTACTTTGCCTTGTCTAGATTAATATTTCAGAACCTATGGGAATGCGATCCTTCTTAATAGTTTATCGTTTCATTTTTGAAAAGAGTAGATTGTCTTTTATTAGCTAAGTTTATTAAGGGCAATCTGGGCTCCTCTGTCCTGCTAAACGTATTTACATGGGAAAATCCCGTGTACGGTGTCTAGAAATTCTATTTGCCTACGGTTGTTTGAATGCAGAGCAAATTATGAGCCTTTCGTGGTTTTCGAGTGTTGTGTAAGCATGTTTAATGTTGTAAATCCGTTAACATATTTGCTTTTATACCCCACACCACTTGTGGCAAGAGTACGTATATATTAACTTTACGCGGCTGCATGCCCTTAGACTCAGGCATGGGAAGATTTGAGTTTACCCCAACTTTTGTTATAATAATATTCAAAATAATTTTAGAGTTAATTTAAGTATGTCTGTCCGTCTGTCTCTTTAATTTATAAGATGCAAGTTTTCAAAAGATTCTGATAACGTTCGATACACAGACATTGGTTTTTACCCAAGAACGGATGCTATTGTAGATGGATCGGTGTGGGTTATTTTTAAAGCCGTTCATCATATGCACATAAATTTATTTAGAGAAAGACACACGCTTTGAAAATGTCATTATATAACAGAAATATTCCCTCTTCAGTATTTCTCGCGCAAAATCTATATGAAATAGTAATTTAGCAAAGTACGCGAACGGTATGTAACCATTTTTTTGGAACCATCCCATCCTTATAAACAAAATCGCTTCCCAAATAAATAGATTACATTTTACGGGGCAACATGGTGTAATCACTCGTTGCAAGCCAGCGATTTCATCTAAAACTTTTCCATACTTACTTTGGACCTCTGTCCTCCGTCCACAATTTCTAATAGAAAGTAAGCCTTGGTAGGGCAACAAGATATATTTATTGGTATTTTATGGTGAGGAACAGATGAACGGTTGTTAGGCGAAACACTACGTGTAAGGTATTGAATGGTTACACTTGCTGAGCTATAACGTTTTAATTTATTATGCATTCTTATGGTGGCCGAGCTGACCGATTTCTGCTTCCCCTTTTTTTATTTACATATTTTTTCGTTTTTTCTTTTTTGTTTCCTTTACGTATTTGTTTTCGATTTTTTTCTTTTATTATTTACCCCACGTTTTTATTTCGTAGTATTTAAGTGTTTTCTTTGTTTTTAGTTTTAAGTTTTTTTTTTTTTTTTTTTTCGTTCTAAATGAATTAAAGCGAATCGTATTGAATTGAATGAAACGTAACTGCTATTGGCTAATAAATTATAATTAAAATCAAAAATTAATATATAAAAATTGATTTCAGTTTTTTAAAGAACCATTTGTAACCAAAATGTCGAAATGTAAATAAAAATATTTTGATTAATTTGAGAACAACACAATAATAGTTTCACTTCGAAGGCTTTTATTTTTTAGCTGCTTGTTGACTTGTAAACGCATGTTTAGCTCATTTCAAGGACTAATTATGTATATCTACTAAAAATGATAACTCTAATGTCTAAAGCCTGTCGCCTCTAGTTGCAAAGTAGTTTGAATGATTTTTATTTCGAAACTAAGCAATTGACTTCAACCATTTCGTCCGTATGAAATCGATAACCTCCGCGACTATTTACCTAACGTTGTTCACTTTTAAAGTCTTTTGTGCATAAATTTTCTCACCAAAACTATTCAACGGCATTTCGTCTATCAATTTCATCATCAATTTATGAAAGTTATTGTCATAATGAAAAGCCAATTAGAAAAAAAGCCGATGATATTTTGATTTTAAAAAAATTTAAATTTCCCACATCACATCGCTCCATATTGTCAATCACATAACGACTTTTAAAAATAAGGCGTTATATGGAAAACGTTTGAAAAGATGGCCCGATGCGAACCAATATCCACAGCGTTTTTCCTTAGCCGAAAACGTGTCGATGTACCAAGTTCTGTCAAGGATAAATGATGGACGGACGGAAACGGATAGGTATTTAGGTATTACGGCAAGTTAAAACCCTAAAGTTGGGTAAGATCCACTATCCAATGTTTCGAAAAGAGCCACGTGAGATAGGCATTCGTCGATTCGACAGGCTTAAGTCGATTCGAAAAATGATTCTGAATTAAATACGAGCGCATCCAAAACCTTTCTGGTCGCTATGTAAACAGCGGCACGAACATAATATACCACGTACGACAAGCAGTGTAAAATATAACAACGTATGCGGAATTCTTATACTTATATATAATAGGATAATTGCGACTTCAATGGAGACAGTCGTCTCCACATTAATCTATTACTTCTTATATTCTAATGCATTTAGAAAACTGCCAATGAAACAGAATGTCGAAGAAATTTTTAATGCTAAATAATCTAACCAGTAACTTGAATGAGTAAAACATTTCACTCTAACGAATCGAAAGTTGTTTTATCTTTACGTACGAGTTATATATATATATATATATATATATAATCTATTATCGACTATAGGTAATTAATCTAAACGTTTGCAAAGTAATCTAGAGGAGAATTCAAGCGTAAGGTACAAATGCGTGTTGTATGTTTTCTTTAGCTTCCAAGTCGAATGAATGCTTATGCATAAAATCAGTTAGATTGGATTTTGTACATTTTCTTATTGATTAAGAACTCAATCTGCTTAACTAGTTACCTGACCTCAATAGAATTAAAGGCTTCTAAAATCTTTTGGTAAATGCGTGCAAGTCAACTTGCGTTGCAATTTAAGTTTTTATTGGAAATGAAAAGTGTAATGATAATAATTTGCAGTACGCTTGCAAACACCAATCGTAAATGCTTAAATAGCATCAGTTCGCCTCTTATTATGTATATTTATGTATATGCATGTATATTTGATTTATCACCTTAAAATCTTTTACTTCTATTAGTCTATTAGTCTTGAAACCCTTCTAATTTAGTTTCATCTATGAAATGATGTTTGTCTTCTGTCAGTTGCGACTGTTTCGTAATTTGTCACACTTACGCGTCTACAGCCATCAGTGAAGAGCTTTAAATGTTTGCATTACAGATTTACAGGTTCTTTAGTTTTTGCATAAAATTAGTTTCGGGGGTAAACTCATTAGTCAGGTTGCCAAAGGTTATAGCATTAATGTGACATTAAAGGATTTACGAACCTCAACAATATTGCAAATATATTATAGTATAACATGTGTAAATCGTTAGGAGAAAGTAAAAGAGAAAAACAGATAGACAGAGAGAGAGAGAGAGAGATAGATAGAGAGAGAGAGAGAGAGAGAGCGAGAGAGAGAGATAGTTGAC
Source organism: Glossina pallidipes (assembly GCA_000688715.1). Classification (NCBI taxonomy): domain Eukaryota; kingdom Metazoa; phylum Arthropoda; class Insecta; order Diptera; family Glossinidae; genus Glossina; species Glossina pallidipes. The sequence goes on along the minus strand of KK499789.1, from coordinate 235,135 downwards.
ACTTCTACAAGCGGCAGCATACACGTGCTTAATTTTGTTAAATAAATTACATGTTATGCAAAATTCAGTAGAGTCGGCAAAGACAAAAGGCAAACTTCCCTAGTAATAGTAATTTATATGGATTTTCTGAACTCAAGTCACGCACACACTCACGTACGCATATATATATTAAAATTTCGAAATGATTACTTTTACTAAGACTGAAAATACTTTTAAGGATACATTGATGACTACTTAAATATCTCATCAGAGCACAAAGAGCAGATAATTCAATTGCATGATTATCTGAGAGACATACATATGCATATGTTTACTTGTGCAAGCCGATATGTGTGTCCTTATGTTTGAGAAAGTCTACCTGAAATCGTAATATGTAACTCGTATTACTACTACTACTACTACTACTACTACAATTGCTGTCATTGTCTTCATCATCATCATCATCATCATCATCATTATCATCATTATTATTACTATCATTATCATTATTATTATGATTATATGATGGTTGAAAAGTCGACATTCGGTTATTTATCCTTTACACCAACTGTTGTTATTGCTCTATACGTCTTCGAAGGTAAATTTATATTTGGATCTGTACGTGCGTGCATGCGTGCGTGCGTGTGCGTATGCGATTGTGCTTGTTTGTGTCATTCAAAACATTCAATTGCTTTCTAAATTACACACAAGTTTTCGAAAACATGCATACATGAGCAACTTACACACGTATAATTGTTCCATTATATCCCATCATGGGTAATGCGAAAATAAAAAAAGAAATCTGTTAAAATGTGGGAACATTGTACTCATACGTATAGATTTATGCCTACTTCTCTGAAGCATTAGAATGGCTTTCATTTTGATTTTAATCTACAAACAAAAAACCTCCTGCAACTGCATGGTCTTTTATTAAATATATTGCTTATCAAGAAAGGGGCAAAATAGTTTGATTTTGTATTAGAGTTAGACACGAGTACCTCTATCACAAAAAAGAAAACTTCCTTTTTTCCTCTTATAGCATATAACGTTGCTATCCTATTTTTTTTAAATGGATCAATGATATATATAATTTCACTTAGTCTACGGTTTACGATACGATATTATATACGCATGCTTTTCGTTGTAACAATTAAATGGTAACGGATTGCAAATAAAATTCGTTTTATTTCAGTATTCTTATAGGTTATGTTGTGAGCGTCCTAAGAAAACTAGCTGCCGGAGACAGTTAAACAATTTTCAAGATTTTTTTTTGTTAGTTGCTCCACAGAACATCTCAAGAAGAAAAGAAAAGACGGCTTGTCCACAACTTCTAGAATAGCAGCAATGTTATAACACAACAAGCAAGAAAGTTATATTCGTCGTGGGCGGGGGAATCTCGCATATCCACCACTATCCTCTTCGCGTTGTGTGCCCCAAGTTCTTTTATTTGACACCCATATCGCTGGCATTATTGAGCCAACAGTAACCGCGGTGCAGATAATGTACCTGAATTTGAGGAATGTGCAAAATAGTTTTAAACATTCTGTCTTGTTTGCTTTATGATTGCTTTATATATATTCTTGATCAGCGTCAAATTCTAGATCGATTTAAACACATCTGTCTATCCGTCTGAACCTCTGTGTAATGTCTGTTGTAACCATTCTCCTGGCCGCAAAAATGGAGCTATGGACTTGAAATTTCGCAGAGACATTGAAAGTTCCTGCACGAAGGTTAGTTTTGAAAATGGACCAAGTCAGTCGAAGGACACACCCACAGCAACACGTAACCTGAGAACACCTGTGTTTTTCAAAGGGAATGGAAAATAGGTTGTTTGCTCATTACTCATAAACTATAGCAAATAAATGTACAAAAATTTGAAAGCATATTCTGTGTGCCGAAGCTATAGCATCTGTGCACAAAAATGGCAAAAGTTTACCACACCCACCCATTATTATAGTGTATCAAAATTTAATTGTTTTTTCAGTACCTTTTTCACACGCAGAAAAAAGCTTCCACACGCTTGCAAAGTATATAAATTCTTGGTCAGTTTCAAATTTGGAATGTACCTAAAGAGATCGGTCTGTTCGTCTGCCCATCTGTCTGTTTGCGTAACTCTGCACTATTTGTGGTAAACATTCTCCCGTTAGCGAATATGAAGATATCGCCTACAAATTTGCAAAAGAATTTGTAATTGACATAAACTTTGCAAAGGACACGCCTACAACGCCCACATGCCTCCGAGCATGAGAATTTTGTTCGTTTACTTCTTTTGTCTCTTGGTGTGGTAAACGGGGATGTGTATAAAAGATTCGGCCCCGACCGAATTTAGTTTTCTCACTTGCTTTTATTTTATTTACTTATTTATTGTTTTTATATTATGTATATAAATTTACAAAGTATGGACTTAAAGGCTGCCGGATAACTTTGGTCATCTGCTTGCCTGTATTGAAAGCTTTACCGTACTTAAGATTTGAACCCACGACCATTGAGTTATTAATCGCAATGCTTTGGCTATTCAGCTACGCAAGCGGTGAAAATTTCATTTATTAATTTGCTGTCTTGATTAAACTGTAACATTTTTCTTTTTCCGTCTGACTGATAATGATAATATTCGCATAATTAAATAAAAAAAAAAAAGATTCTTTTTTTTAAACAACAAGTAATTAATATTCCTCTGCTTGTACAAAAGTGGAGACGACGTCTAAAAGAGAAACTTGAAAAGAAGCAACGAAAAAAAAAAAGGAAACTTGACAACAACCCCGATAACGAAAACAACAAAAACTGTAATAACAGATATATATTGCTATCACAATTAGTTGATAATTAGCTATTATTTTCAAACCACACTACTCCATAATACTCCATGTGACATGAATCTTCTGTCTGTAGTAAGGGAATGAAAAGTGAACCCTTTTTTTCCTTCGTGCCTAAGAAAGAACGAAGGCTATTGTGTGTGTTTTTGTGTGTGTGTGTGTGTGTGTGTGCGTAAAATAACGAATGTAAACCCTTAGGTGAGAGAATAATGCCATAAATCACAATTAATTGTTGATGTAACGTAAAAAATATAATTTGCAGATATTTTTGATATCTAATGGCAGACACGTACTACAATTGTTCTTTGAGTATCATGCATGCATTGCACATTTGTAAGAATGCTATTACAAATGACACTTAAGTATAGTTTATGGTTTATTAAAAGAGATTCTTTCTATCGTTTGTCTTTTCATCTTTTTTCCTTTCTGCTTTTTATTTTAATTTATTTTTAGTTTTATTAATTATTATCCAGGAGACATAGAAACTAGTTTTCATAGAATTCTCAAAGGACTGCTTGTGGTCGTCATATATGTGATTGTGAACTATTGTAATTAATTAAATATATGTAAAATAATAAATTCTCTTTTTCTTCTTTTTTACAGCTACGATGCATAACCGACACAGAGACAATAGAGAAAGAAGCACAGGAAGCAAAGAGTGTTGAAAACACATTTTATAACCATGCGACCCATGCTGTATATAAATCAAATACTATTACATGGGAAAGAAAACATTAAAATCAGACCACAAGCTCTGGCCATTATCTAGGAGATCATTTCATATGTGCATTGGGCACACAAAGGAGGCTTTCTCATCTACCGTTTATAAAGAGACTTTGCACCGTAATAAACTGATACAAGATAAGCCAGTGCAAACAGGACGGACGTTTGTAACAATTTAATATAAGCAAGTGGGCAAAATGTCCAGCCATTCCGGTACAATTGGCCGTAAACGTGGCGGCAGCAGTAGCGGTGTCAGCGGCAGTGCCGGCGGTAGTGAGTATTATTTTAGTGGTGGCGAAAAGATGCGGCGGCAACGTTCAGCTGAATGGCATAGTCGTCATGGCTATAATAGCAGCAGTGAGGATGAGTATCAGAACACGGGTCAAACCTCAGCATTCGATACACAATTGCTGGCCCAGCTCTTGTTGCAAAGTCAGCAATTGGCAAGTAAGTTGTCGCTGTTTTTTCGTCTTTTCATTATTCTGTATTTTTTTACTTTTTTTTTTTATTTTTTTTTTATTTTTTTTATTTTTTTTGCTTCTGGTAAACTTAGTCCACCAGTTCATCCCTTTACTACTACATATCTACGAATTTATGTTATTGTTATATGTGTTTGTCCTTGAACAACATGCGCCTGACTTGGCCGTTGCCGTAGCAGCAATAGTAGTTGTGACCATAAGCAAAAGAATGCTTGTGGTCATTGTCATGAATTGTTTCCGTACCTGAATGTATATGCCAGTGGATGATCAGATTTTATATTAAAAAGAAAAAAAAAAATCTTTTTCAATTAGTCAGCTATAGTGATAAGAGGATTCACAAAGATTAGAGCCATGATGAAAAATAACTTTATTTTATTTTATCCGCTATATCAGATTTTAAACAAAATTTTCAAGCTTCAGCGAAGCTAATTGAATTCTGGATTACGAAGAAAAAAAAAACGGAAATTGTTAAATTTATTAATAATGCACCTGTGACATCAAGGAGCTCGTCGCATAGGTAAAGAACTAATTTACAATTTGGCGATAAAAAATAGTCATTATGTCAACGAGCTCGTCACATAAGTAGGACGCTAATTAACAAGTTGTCAATAAATGAAAATCGTTACTCCTCCCTTTTCGCGCAATGCCGTGATTTTTCCACTTTTCAAATGATACTTAACTCAACGGTAAATGAGGAAATCAATCTCTGGCTGTTAAACCACTTTGTTTGATGATTATTGGGATTGGATTATTGCGTCATGTAAAAAGCGATCGGTTCCACAGAAAAAGAAAGAATAAACCGAGAGCCAAAAAATAAATTTGGGATGCATGCCCATCAACGATTCGTATTGCAAAGGTTTATGCTCTGAATAAGTAAAAATATTATAGTAGAGCAAGGCCGACCATTAGATACGTTACAGCACACTGCCTACTACAGTTATTCACTAGTTTTGGTAACAATGCACCGCCTTAATTTTATGCAAAGACGTAGTTTCCATGAAAGCCCGCATATAGGAGGATGGACAAGAAATTAGAAATTACACTTTCTCTCCATTTAAGAGCTTGTTTTTCATGATAACCCCTATATTTGTTAAGGTCTAAATAATACACCTATGTGATCCACAATTTCTGACGGTAACTTATTTGTTAAGTGGTTTATATGGACCAATTTGCTTTATAAAGTATTACGAATTAAACCTTTTTAGGAAGGGCTTACCTTTGACACAGAATGTGATCCAAGAAATAAACCCATGAAGTATTGAAAATTTTAGCTTTTTACCATACAAAGATTTAGTTTAAAGTCTCGAAAGTTTATTTGAAAGGGGGTTCAAAAAATTAAACCCGCCAAAGCAGTTTTCCATACCAATTTAAAAAGTCGAAATACTAAATTAATTCCATTGTATCACTTAGGGCAGCTGCGCCAAGACATGCAATGAATTGGTAAACACTTCCTGGAGAATTAGGGAACGAATGATTGAATGACATTTGACTTCGTCGGACATAGAAAACTTCGAACGAAACCATTACCGATTTTCACACTGATGGCTTAAAAAAATGAAAACAATCAAAAGAAAACGAAACCATTGAAGAGAAAAGGGCCCTAGCGAGGTCCGAACTCACGATCTCCTTTTTACTAGACAAGCACTTTAACCAACTAAGCCACGAAGTCTCCCGCACCAATTTTTATTTCTCGATATTATTATCTTTCTTTAATTATTTCAATAATCTTAAGCAACAACAAATTTTATAGGCAGGTAATGGTAACCTTCAATTCTACATCACTTCATCTAATAAAATTCTCCTTCTTCTTCTTCTTCTTCTTCTTTACTTTTGGGAAAACATTTCTACAAATTTTATACTTTGTTTATAAGTGAAGAGTTACTTTTCAAAAGAACACTTGAATGGGAGAGGGCTTCAGATGTGAATCGATATTTTCCAGTTTTAGCAAAACTAATTCTCTTATTATTCTTCACTTATTTTCGTCAAGAAGTACTAAAAATTAACTTGCATTGGCCATACAAAGCCTTACTATTCTTGAGGGCTCTTATACGGTGTGAGGTCGAAGAAGTGATTTGATGCAAAATTTGGTATAACTAGTTGTTATATGAACCACTGTTGGGGACGAACTTTGATCGTAGACTATTAGAGATTAAACCCCTTCGCCGTAAAAACGCATACGAACAGCTTAGAAACAACTGACTATATGGGACGCCGATTAACATTTTCAATTTCGTCCATTCGTCTAGAATTTTTCACATCAGCGATTTTTGTCGAGAATTTACAAATGTTTTCCATGCAATAACTATTTTATCATGTCATGAGCCCGTGTGAAAATGATTCCATTCAAATTTGTTCTTGGAAGCAAAACACGTGCGTGTATCACGTTTCGTTAAAATGTTCCAAAAATTGCAGTCTGTAAGTCGAGCATAAAAATCCATGGAGAGCATTAGGACAGACGGACAAAAAGTGATTCTAACCCGGACGTATCTTAAGTCCTTCCAAGTAGTATATAAGCACACCTATGTGATCCACACATAGTTACACGATGTGAAATTTAACATCATCTGTATACAACAAGTGCAGGATATGCGAGTACGAAGGTATCAGAAAATAACTGCTCTCAGTATTGCCACATGTCTATGTGGCTTTGCTTTTCTTCGTGCCACGCGTTTTCGAAATGTGTGTTAGCATAGAACATGAGCCGACATGAAGTTACCACACTTTTTAGCAGGCAAGATAAAAGCGTGAGGTATGCACGGTTGAACTAACTCCTTACTATTCGGGCTAAGTTTGGGCACTGACAGCCAACAATACAATATCGAAATGTATCAATAATAGGGATAAGGGGGGAGTATTTACATTGTCGTTACCGACGCTCAAACGACGAACATTTTCAATGAAAACTATTCTCCAAGAAAGTAAGACTTCTTATCATCCGATCTGATAGCAATTGGATTTTTATCGTCAATAAAAAATCCAAAGCAATTTTCTCTTAATAGTACTGCAAAAGTCCTTAATAAACGGGTCACCGTTATTTAATTTCTTGGTTAAAGGAAAGTTTTTCGCAATGGAAAGAGAAATATTTTTCTATCAAATGTAAAATTTTTTGATTTCGCTGTTAACGATATTTAAGTTATTTCGAGATCCGATTCGAGATTAAATAACCAATCGTTCGGAGATATATGATACGCTCAGCTCTCTATTTCGATTTGTCTGAAGTTTAGAGCTTCGCAAATCATAAGCGACCGGGCAAACCGATATTCCATGTAATTTGCTTACAGTTCTAAGGGGTTAACAAAATAAAAGAAGAAGAAGACTTTATTATCGATTATACACGCTATATACTATTATATCTGAAGTTTCTTTCGACCCTCGTGCATTTATCCTTAGTTGATTATCCTTACCTGTAATAGATCAAAACATTTTCGCCTACGCTTCTTTCGTTCGTCTTATCATTCTTTTTATTCATTTTGTTATTTTGCTTTTGCAGATATGGATAATTACACTTCCGATCTCGAAAATGAAGAGATCTTTTCGCGTTTAAGTGAGTATCCGTGTAGCAAAAACCGTGATTCATCCTCCAATGCCAACGACACACCAAATTATTTACATCATCTACAACAGCAACATAACGATTCACCCCAACAACAAAGCACTGCATTATGTTCACCTGCAAAACATCATCAGCCGTCAAAGACTGCCAATACGTCTGCTACCATTACGTTACTAACAACGTCGTCCACTAGTGCAACAACAACAATAACTGCCAATCATAAATATTTGGATGCCAATAATTCTACAATAACAACAAGTTTGGGTGGATTTTTACCTACACCCACGAAACCAGCTCGCAGTACAAATCCTTTCCTAAACTCGAAATACGATTCACAATCAAATTCGGATTCGGTTAGTGATCGTTTATCATTATCGGGTAGTGCTATCATGTTAGATCGTTTACAAAATTCTTCTGATTACGGTAACGGGATTTTAAATAGTGCGTTCATGTTACCGATCACAGCCAATTCGTTGGCCAATAGTTTCGGTGGCTCCGTACGCGAAACTCAGTCAACGCGTCGTTCTAAAAACGGTCGTCCTTTAAATCGTTCAAACGGTATGACTACGTCGAGTAGTGGCACGTCTTCCAATAGCAATGCTACTGTTAGTAATACTGGTCGCTCGGAACGTGAAAAATTAAAATTACAACAACTACAAATGGAATTACGTGAATATGCCCAAGCTCATGTCGCAGCGGATAGCTCGGCTGACACTTCCATTATATTGGATGGGGCCGGAGGAAATATTGAAGAATTAAATGATGATGATGACGGTGAACCACCACCAGAGCCAGCGCCACCGGAAATACCGCCACGTACGCAATCCTTATTAATGTCACTGCGTAAACATTCGGAGTATAAGCTTAACTATGAAGAAAAAGGGGACCAAAAACATGAGGAATTTATACCAACCAGTCACATGCAGCAGCAACTACAACAGCAGTCGAAGGGTAAGTAAAAGCAACAGCTTTTCTAAGGACACACGCATAACTTTTACTAAAGCTTTCTGACTATTATGCGGCTTATCATAAAAAATTTCACGCATTAAAAACATCCTTTAAAAAGCGCTTAAAAAGCTTTCTTAAGCACATAAAGGAAAGTTAGGAGCGCTTTGTGAAACATTCTATCTTAAAAGCTTTTTCATTCCATGTTAAAACACAAGAAAGCTTGCTGTACAATTTATTACTCACTGAATTGTGAACAGTTTGGAAAGTTTGCGTCGTATACAGTTTAAAACTTTTGTATATCTAAAACAACTGCCGGTTTATAATGAGATTTCCCAAACTATAACTACTAACTATTCCGTAAGGTAAGCAATCTTCGCTTTGGGGCGAATCTTGGATTTCACAACAAACAGGTTTTTGTTAATCGAAGACTTTAAGACACTTGCAGCAAGTAAATAACATTTTTTCTTTTCTATTTTTTGCGTCGCGGCTCTGATAGATACTTCTATCTGCCACGAACAATTGACACTTAAACGTTATACACCACTTGTGAGTGACGGGGTGAAAGGAAACTGTGAAGCCAGATTTTAAGGTTTAAAATTTTACATATATTTAAGTTAACCAACATTTTTTGATGGAAAGAGAATAAGTATCCTGGAACAAACTACTCATCCCATTACCTTCTTTCGTATGGCCATGCAGTGCCGCTCATTAAATTTGTCCATTTCGATTTCTTTAGATCGTCAACTTTGGGCAACTTTTCTATCAGTTGTTTAATGCTCTTATTTTGTAGTAAAGATGTAGTGCGAATCAGTGCAAAACACGAGTAAAGGTCTCGACAAAACAATCACTTACACTGTTTATCGATCTTCAAAACAATAAGAATTCTATATAATGAACGTAAGCATTCAAGACAGGTCCAACTACTTAAGCTTGTTACGACGTAGGACAAAGGGTGAAGATGATTATCATGTCCTCAAAACGCTTGCAACATCCAGAAGGAAGTTTCAGAGACACCATAAAGAATATATATATTCTTGATCAACGTCAGATTCTAGACCGATTTAGACATGTCTGTCTGCCTATCTGTCTACCTACGCAATGTCTACAGTAAACACTCTCCTGCTCGCAAAAATGATTTAAAGTCGGCAGAAACGTTGAAAATTCTTGCAAGCAGGTTGAAAGTGAGACACATTGGTCAAAGGACACGACGATAGCGCTACATAAACTGAGACCACATCTGTTTTCAAAAATACTATCAATATAATTTTTGCTTACTATTTATAAACTACCACAGATACCACAGACAAAAGCTTGCATATTTGTTCTATGGATGGACAAACGGAAATAATCGGTCGCTTCTGCACAAAGTTATAAGTGTTTTTTTCGCTTTTTTGATGAGTTCTGCTTGTCACTCATAAGATAAGTAAGACAGAATGTTGAAAATTATTCTGTACATTCCTCGCATTAAAACATATTATCTATCTAAAAATGTATTAATTCCAAAGTAAATATGATGGACCCCGCAGCATAGAGGATTCGGTTTTTCTTAGCAGTTTAATCAATTGGGTATCAATTGGGACTTGGAGATTAGAATGCGACGAGCCAAGTGTGTTAATTTCAAATTAAATATCGCGGACCTCACGACGCTACGTGACGAATAACGCTGCCAGATGTAAAAGATCCGATCGCGGCCGGCTATTATAACGTTAGTGGTTCATGTTGAGGGAGAAATTAAACACTCTTAAGAAATTCAAGTAATTCAAGGTTTAAATATCTTGAGTTCTTTATCTTTATTAAGTAATGAGCATTTTTCACGTTTCCCCTCATGTTTCGCCTTGTCGTTAAATCACTCGCTTTTTCCAATAAATTCAATAGTAAGCATCTACTAGTTGCAAAGCTGTATTAAGGTAAATATAAGGGAGGACAACAAATGTTTGCTTTCTTCTCCCTCATCCTAACATCTAGTCCGTTAATTTCGAATTTCTCTAATGCGCAAGCAGCTGCCTTTAGAAATTTCTTTTATTAAATTCTTCGTAACTTTATTCAAATTTTGTCTATCAAGAGGACTCTTAGTGTTTTGTCATGTTTGTCTACTTTGGTCTTCTCTTGTTCCAGATCTCACTGTCCCCTCCGGACAACGTGTCCGGTTGCAATGGTCTTTCCCCACCGTATCTTATGTCTTCCTCTCTCACTACTCCCTCTCTTTACCCTTCTTTTGCTATAACCCTTCGTAAGCTTCACCCTGCCAACGTCTATGGGCGCCATCCGCTGAGTGGCTGACCATAGAAACGAAAAAAAGACCAATTATTATAATATATAGGCTGATCTAAATTTCTTAGAACATTCGGCATATAAAAGTAACTTGATGAACAAGATTCGTAAAATCTTTTATCGCATCATCAGTTTTGAGAAGAGCTTTGCAGACTGACATTAACAGATGAAACTATAAATTATTATCGACGCAAATGGATTTAAAAGTCGAAAAATCAGATGAAGTGTCTTGTTGAAGTTATCCCAGAATCCCAGTTGCTTTATATAAAAATTTTATGATTAACTCAAATGCCTTTAGCCTAATCTTTTCTTTTTTGTGGTTTCGTACTAATTGTTCGATCAAACAAAATGAGTTAAGCACATTAGTTGCTTCTTTGTCAAGGAAAATATCACAATAATATTGTACAAGATATATATATATATACATGATTGTGGAGAGAGATGTGAAGAAGGAGCAGCGTCGGTGTACGTTTGACTTAAAAGCGAAAACTTCAGGTTAGTTCGGAAAGACCACTTCTGGTAAATTGTTCCAAAGACCGGCAGATCTGTTTCTAGTTTTACGTGAATTCCTGCCACCTCACGGCACCGGCGCGTCGGTTCAATGAGTTAATACGATAAGCGATAACTGATGCTCATCATATTAGGAGTAATCTTTCTTTCTCAAAATCTTACCCCCATTAGACAGCTTAATGATTTGTCGCCCATAGAGCTTACGCCATTGGGTGTGATATTACTGTACGCAGCCGGAACCACGCTTGCGTTTGGAACATTCGACCATTCCGGAAGGTCATCAAGCGCACAATCGTTTTGCTAGGAAACAATGCTTTCGGGGACTTCATTACACAGCCCACACCCAAGTGTGCCCCGACCTGCTATACAATATACAGGCAATTCCAGGACGAGTGGATGGGAACACTGAGAAACCCTTGTAGGTCTGGCAGAAGACTTAACTAGTGGACAAATCTCTCTTACCTTTTTCTTTATCTACCTGCACGTATGCCCTATAGAACCCACACTACGCCGATGCTCACGAGTATCGAGAGTTTTGGACACACTTTCGACACCTATGAGCAACTGAGACTTTTACTGTATGCGATCGAGCGTATCCAAGCAAGACTCGTAGGCTCTCACCCACAGATGCGAATTTTATTCTAATTTTGGCCTGATACAGGCAGTGCAAATAGTAAAGACATCGGTTGCACACAGTTTTAAAAACGCTAAGCCCTTGACTTCATCTTTCGACATCCTGAACATAGGGTTACCGATTCTTCTTCCCTGATACGGTTAAAGGAGAGGGCTTGTTTACCACTACCTCTATCTGTTGAAAGACAGCACTGTGTTTGTGTGTGCTGCCGTTAAAATTTATCCTATTGGCATGGGCCCATTCTGTTCTTTTTATGACGTCTCGATTCAACATGTCGTTGATCACGCAGCGTTTGTTGCGCACTGCGGTGCTGCTGGGTCTCCTGGCGAAAGACAACGAGAGACACAGGGTTTCGCCATCTGACTGTTGCCATCACGCATGGAGAGCCGTTGATGAACACCAGGAAGAACAGAGCCTTTAAGTGGCTCTTGATTCTGGCCTTAAGTGGAGTCCGTCGATTCCACGAACCGAATGGTTACTTACAAACTCGATATAAAACTCGAGTGAAATTGTTATCGATACCACATGCAATCCATTTGCGGATTAGATTATCTTACCTTACCCTACCAAATGCCCTTTGAAATGTCCAGCATAATGACAATCCGGATAATCAATAGAAAAGAAGAACAAAAGAATAGAAATGAAATACCTATCACAATTTTGGAGGGGCTCGTTGCATCACTTATTTATTACACGTTACTATATTTTCTATTTACAATCATTTATCATAATGAATAGAAGCGGAATTTCACAGCAACTCTTTGCATAAATTTACTTTGCAGATTATTTGATACCCGAGATTGGTGTACGTTGCAGTGAAAGTCAATCGAAATCAATTGGATCAAGTGAAACGCAAAGTCAACAAGGGTAAGTCATTGTGCAATGATTAGTAGCTATTTATACAAATTCCACTCAATATTTATTCGTAATCAGAATCGACTTATCAATAAGGCTTACTATTTAATAAGCAGCAAGCAGCAAGCACCAAGCACCAAGCACCAAGCAACAAGTAGCAATCAATGAACGAATTGACCTTAATGTAATCTTGTAAAAGATTGTAAAACTAAAAGGGAAAGCCTCTGGTTTTTTTTTTTTTTAAGCGCAATATATATCAGCCGTAAAGTCAAAGTGAAGAAAAACAAAACCAAAAAAGGAAAAGATGAAAATATCTGTTCTGTGATTTTTTCTTTAAATTTCATCCACTAATTTTTTCTATGTTCACATTTTTTTACAACAGTGGCTGCATTAGCTACTTATCCATGAAAGACGTATCTGTTGTATTTTATTACCTTTTGTGGTTTATTGCACACGCACAACAATAATATAAATATAAAATCTCATATTTGAAAAATATCTACAAAACTGCAATAAATTCATATACAATAAAATGAAAGAAAAACATAAAAGTATGAGAAAAAGGAATAGAATATAAGATAACAGATTAGAAAATTTCTGTGAAAGGGTAAAAACGAATAAAATATAAGCTAAAGCTAATATACTATGCTATACACTATATATTACAAATTATCTTGTCAACATCGGATCGAGGGAAAACTTGAAGAACACAGAATCTAATAATAATAATAGTGATGGTTGGTGTATAAGTAAAAGTCGAGCACAATTTTCGTTAATAAAATGCGTTAAAATTGAAAAACATTTCAAATTGTTTGTGTGTGTGCCTTCGTAACATAACGCGTAACAGACCCTTTGATCAATTTAGCTTACCTTTGCGTCTTTGCTTGTTATTGAATGCTGGAGATGAAAGTATAAACAAATGCGGCCAATTGTTGCTTTACATCATCACGGTTGTCATCATCATGTTCCATTTTATTTAAACTCACACAAACCAGTACATATGGCCAACACATATATACATAGCTATAAGCATGCTTTAGCTAAATAATACAATAGGTTCCTTCAAACATACAAACGTACATATATGCATTCACATATACACAAATACACATGTATGTGTATTTATAATCATATATTTGTCTACACAATACGTATGATACGTTTTATGCAGGACACACAATAATGCCACAATTGCATGTAATGCATTCTCATTCTTTCCGTCATCGTTTATATTTATGATATATTCATATACACACATATATACATATATACATATATATACATATATACATATATATATGTATATATAATACATATATAATACACTAACAATAGAATACAAATACGTTTATTTGTATGAGCGTTTGTTTGCGTATATTTATGTGGGTAGTTTTTAAGTTTAAAATATAAAAGAAAAATTTCATTTCAAATTTTTTTATTTTCCTTTCTCTTTTCTCTCTCCAACGTTATTATTTGCTGAGCAGCGTACATACACATGCACATATACATATGCTATATGCTATATGTATTGTATTGTATTCTATTGCATTGTATTGTATTATGATATCCGTTTGGATTAAAAGGACCACTGGCGATAGTTCTTCTTTAGCTAAGAATGTGAAAAAGAAGACGATGAAGAAGGCGAAGAAGAAAAAGATGAAGAAGATGAAAAATAAGAAGAAGAATATATATAAACTATTATCATTTTTATATGTTTGAGTATTACACGAGAGATATATTCATTTAAACACGAAACATATTTTCTATTCCACTCATCTCTCTTCCTCCGACCTTTTCCTATATTGTATGCATTGCATTTTATGCATTACAAGAAACGGGTTTTATTTCAATAGTTTATCATTTCATTTGTTATGTTGTTAGAATATTAAGTATTCATGAGAGTACGAGGGGCAAAACGATAAACTCGAAAAGTCTTCGAAAGAAAGACAAGAGCTAAGATGAAGAAACACAGTACACTCATGTTATACCCGAGAAGTAACGAAATTTGAATAACCAGACTTTTTTCTTTCTCAAAAGTCAACAAGGACGTATCGATTTTATTGAGATTTTTTTTAAAATAAGATTTCAATTGCTAGACTTATTAGTGGTTGGTCTTCTTGTCGTCTATCTGGCCGACATATGTGTACTTTCGTTAAGGCGCCGCTGTTTTTTTTTTTTTTCTCAACAGGCCCAATCGCAGGCCCAATACCCAAGAAATACTTTATATTCCATAAGACAACGAAAGCTGGTTTTTATAATTCGTTTATTATTAGTATATAGCAAAGAATCCGATGTTAACATCTTCCTACTGCAATTAACGGTAGTCTTGCTATTTTAGGCATACACAACTCTTGCAAAAAAAAGCCACACGCTTTAGATTGCACCGTTCCGCGCTTCTCTTTCTTTTATTTCTATCCTAAATATTAGCAATCACTCAACTCAGCGCATATCCGCTATAAGTATAGTGCAACACGATAATTGTTAGAAAGAGGTGAGGAGGAAAAGAGAAATAAACATAAGGAGGTAATACGTTCTGCGGCCGCCAATGGATGTATGCGCGATCGATAAGTGCCTTTATCAACTGACCCACTCCCAAAAAGATTTCAACGACCTTGAACAACGACTTGGTAATTGCGATACTTATCTACTCGGCTATTGCGTATTACTTTCTTCAAATGGGTTCAAGGGCAAGCTTCAAAATTTTTTGAAAAAGCTTCATAGAAACTTTAGATAGATTTTCGCCGTCGAATGGGTTGGTTGTTAAGCCCCGTTACATTTTTTCATACTAAAAGGATCTAATTGCCTTAGTGTCTATCAATTTATACAACTGACAACTTTCACACAGAAGAAGAAGATGAAAATTTAGGACATCTTCGTCTAGTTGATATAGGTCGTAACTATTGACCTTACATTAAAAAGCATTTCCTCTCAAATTTGTCGTGGCTTTTGCCCTCGTTCTAACCAGCTCCGATATAACTTACTACACTATATTTGACTAGAAGGAATATATATCCACCTTTGTTCTAATACCTTAGACAAAATCATGTTCACAGACGCAGAATTTAAAATTATTGTTATATGACTATGTAACGGTATTTTCATTGTTAATTTTGCGGTTACTTCAGCTTTAATCATTTTTATTATCATTCTTAGTCTTCCTTTCGATGTCCCTTAGTCCAGCTAAAAATTGAACAGTTTTTCCCAAAAAAGGATTTCATATAGGAGGGAATTCAGTTTAATTCATTAACTTTGAAATAAAACACGCAGTCAGTCCGGAACGAAACTTAATGCTCCAAAGAAAGTAAAATAATTGCGAAGCTATTCAACAAAAATCAGACGAATGTAACTGATAAACGCAATCCTAAAAAAGAAGAAAAAAAGTGAAAACGTTATAGTCGGGCTAAGCCGACTATTAAACACCCTACACCACATTGCTATAGAACACAAAAATTTAACCGTATTTTTATGTAAATTTTCTTATATGGAGCTGTATATTAAAAATTAGACCTCTTGGCATATAAAGGCTTGCTTTGCGTAAGAATGGTCATGCCCAAGAGGTTGAAAAATTGTGGTACATATTCAAAATACGGCGTCGTTAATTTTTGTATCAGTCTAAAACGATTCTTCTTTAAAAAGAAAAATTTTCGTAAAAATCCTTATATGGGGTAGAATCCAAAAAATAGGCCGAAATGGTCCAAATTTGGTAGAGTTAACTTCTTTACCTTAAATTACTATTATGATCCGGTTTTCATTATGAAGCGTTGAAAATGAATTCATTTTTGTCAAATGAACTTTAGTTTTCGTTATATAAAAGAAGATTCAAAAACTTTCCCCAGCCGGTCCAAATTTTTCATACCAATTCAGACTAACGAAATACTATTACTTAGCCGCCTTCGTCGAGAAATTAGGAAAATTGCTAGTTTCTCCATTTAACAACTTTTAAAAATAAAGCATTATATGAAGAGTGATTGAAGAAGAGGACGGAGCCAAACCACTTTCGTCTCTGGGCCAAAACACGTCAGTGTACCACATTTCATCAAAATATCTCAAAAATTTTCTTGCTCAATCTGTAGCTTGAATACAAATTTACATGGACAGGCCTCAGACGGGCAGACGGACAGACAGGCTTATCGGTATAATAACAGGTGAGTCTGTCTTAAGCGCTTCTGCGTGTTACATATGTCCACACAAACCTAATGTACCCTGTACCGCAAGTGGTGTAGGGTACAAAAACGTTTTTCAAAAGAGCGTAGATAAACAATCATTCCGATGACAGAGAAAGCCGAAAATTTTAATGTTAAGGTCTTTTATTGATCAACGCTGTTTAAAATCTTCCAATGAATTTATGAAGAATCAATCTCTTCTTTCTTCTTCTCTCTTCTTAATGCTCATAAACAACCTTTCATGCGTGACAGAAAACCTTACTTTTTTATTTTCAGACAGAATTGTTCATGGGTGTGTCTGAAACTCTCGATACCTTTAAGTGTCGGCTTAATATGAACTGTGTGATGCTTATATATAGGTGCACCTAGGGCAAGCCTCGTTCTGGTATTGCCTATACATCACACGGCACACTACCGTGATTCGTCGCTCTTCAATCACACTGCCCGCATCTGAAACAATCTATCAGCAGCGAGCGGTCTTTCTCATCGTGCCTAATGCTTCCGTTTTTAAGTCAAACGTACACAAGCTATACCCCCTCTTTCTAGCCCTCATGCCGTCATGCTTGCACGTAGAGTGGACATCTCCTGAGTGGCTGGTCAAGGCAAAAAACAAAGAACAAAATCAATCAGACAGTTCGACAGCGTAATTCATTTAATCATCGTTTACAACTCTTTGACTTTATGGAAACTCTGACTGACTGACTGACTGACTGACTGACTTGAAATTTCATATGTAAATCTCAAGTTGAGTTTGTTTGGTGTTTGACGATTGGTAATTTCTAAATTTAAAGGCTTTGTTGGCACTTATTTCCAAGGATCAATTATTCACTTGAAAATTCTCTTCTTCTGTTCCAAAGCAGTAAGCTTTAAGCTAATCGTATGAACAGGTCAAGGAAGGATTGCCGCAAATAAGAGGTCATGTGAAAAAGACCGTACCATGTTTTTCAAATAATCCATTTCAAGTGTACCGTCTATTCAAAGGCACACAAACACATGCACAGACATGAAAACTTTATTTTTTCCGTACGCTCAGCAAGTGTTGATGATAATAATGATGTGTGCCGTAGAGGTCTCGTATTTGATTTTGTAAAGCTCAATAATTGAATTTAATTTTTTTTTTTGTTTTATTTTCTCTACATTGCACGAGCACGAGAGCAATCGGAGGGCGGTGGTCAGGTAGCGTACGGCACAAATCTATTTTCACAATATGAGTTTTGCACCTAAGGACATGTAATGTTTATAGACTTTTTTTTCTCTCTCTTTTTCTCTTTTATTGATTATTGTTCAGTAAATCATTTAATCCTTCTTTTGCTTCGCAAAAGCATACATTGCTATAGCAAGTTTACTCTTATTAAGCTTCGAAGCTAGATAGGTTAGTTAGAAGAGTTAAGGAGCACTAAAACGGTTTATAAAGTCAAGTATGTATTAGTTATAGAATAAGTTTTAATTAGTTAGGAATTGAAAAAGCATCGGAAGATTTCTCTGCTTAAAGACGAAAAAAAGAAAAAAGGAAACAAGAAAGAAATCATTTACTTTCTTAATTCATATTTTATGCGAAGATCTCTCTATACGCCAAAGCACGCAAAAATAATTCGTAACCTTCAGTTAAGACCACATAGTAAACTAAGCCCACAGCTGGTAACATTTTGAGTTAATGCCGTACGTATGAATGTTATCCAGGCCTACATTGGCACACATATATGTAACAGCTACGTATGCATGAAATAAATAAGTACATTATGTGTGAGTACATTTCTCGGACTAAAGCTAGGATTAGAGATTGTAGCTACATATGCCTGCACATATCTGGACATGGTTGTGTTTCCTTAAGTACATTAAACGAGAAACAATAGAAAGTAAAAGGGGAACTTAAAGTGTTTGCTTAACAAAATGAAACGAAAGCAAAAAAAAAAACAAAAACAAAGTGGAAAAAGAAAGGAAAGGGGCAGCGAAAAGAAATATTTTGTCTGAGAAACTAGACAGCCAAACGTTGTAATTCATTGCAATAATCCTGTAAATGGTCTATAAAAATCGAATGCTGCCACTTGTATTAGAGACCATAAGTGCATTTGCAAATACTTTATACATTCAAAAATGGGTATCTCTACGGCTTTTGAAAGTGATTTTGTTTGGTTTGCGGCAAGGCAAAGCAAAGCAATGAAAAAAATATGCACACATGTCTAGGCTTTACGTGTATTGATAGGCCATCTTTGTGGCCATGAAATTGACCATAAATCATAATTTGGCATATAAATACATCTAACATTTGTTAGACATATTTGTCCTGTGTGTTTGGGGCTGCACCTCCTGACTCTCTGAGAGCGAAAAAATTGAATTGTACGAGCCATTTATTCATCTTGTGAAGTAAACGAGGCAAAAATTTCATTTTGCTTTTCTTTGCAGTTTTTATTACAAACAATGTTTTGCTTCTCTAAAGAAACTCTACTCAATTTCGCCCACTCATCACTCATCAGCTGATCTAATTCCAATATCTCAAGTATGCAAAAGCATTCAAAAAATTAAACGAATTTATTGTTGTTGTATTAGATGCTTCCATATATTCTGAGAATGTTTTCGCTTGAAAAAGGCATTTATTGGGAAAAATTGGTACAAAAATATATTAATTGAAATATTTTCCATTATTTTGTGGCCAACAGGGCCATAACGGGTCGAAAGATTGATATCGGTTTTGGCAGATACCCATTCATCGATCCATTTTCGTACTTGTTTAGCAATGCGAAAGCACATGCTAGCCAAGGCATGGCTGCATCGATCTGAACAAGTCATCGTGCATGCACGATGAGTACGCTAGGAGTGGCAGAGCTTCCCATTACAGACAACTCCCGCAACATGTGACCGATCGTTATCGTGCAGGTCTCTTTTGCAACAATACATTATTCAGTTCATTCAGTGGACATCAGTAGGCCTTCGACTTTTTGAGTTTGCGATTGTCGTAGTAGATCCACTTTTCCCCGTTAGTCACAATACGCCATAAAAAATTCGTCTCTTTTTACCACGATGTTGAAACGCAACGAAACGGCAATTTCGGTCAACTCATATGGTAGCCGCTATCCTTTCTTTTGGATCTTTCGCATGTAGACATCTAGAAACAGTTGATTCATCAATTGCTAAGCTGATCGAAAGTTTTTTGAAAGCTTGAATCGGCTTCTCTCGTTCAATACCTTTTGCAGTTCATTGTGTGCGAACTTTTTTTGTCCTCCAGGCCGTTCTTAGTCATTGTCGCCAAAATCACGACTTTTAAACAGTTGAAAACCAAACCGGCAATTGGGATATGATGGAGCCGCATCACTTTAAGCTTGTAAAAGTTTTTGATGGGTTTCGGCAGCACATTTCTTTAAGTCAAACACGAACAACAATAAATGCAGAAAATGCAATTTTGAGCTTTCCATGATTAGCGTCTATGTGCACTGAATAAATACTAAATGGAAAACTGTTAGTTTATGTAGGGAAAGGGAAAAGTCATCGGATTAAACGTTGCATTTTCCCGAATAGATGTCACTGATTAAAATACATGCAAGCACCTATTATTTCTGTTGTCATTTTCATGAACTCTAATGACAGACAATAATCACCAACCGAATCGGAAAAGCACCAATTTTCATAGACAAGTTAAAGATTTTTTGTGTAGCGCCGCACGATTCGAGAACATATGAAACAAGCGTTAGTTTATCCCAAACTACAACTGATGCTTGCCCTAAAGTGGGATATGCATAAACAAATTTCTGCAGCGCTACCGAGTTTTTTAGCACATGATTTAAGAATACTTGCAGCAAGTAGTAGATTAGTTTTTTTGTCCGAAATTATGAGATGCATATGTACATTTATTTGCAACGCCATAGAACGCATCAGCACCGAACTTAAGTTTACATGAAACAAGCGAAAGATTAAACTTAACCACAAGTTATTTCTGCCCGAAATTATGATTGTCATTTACAGATTCTAATTCATTAGAATAAACTGGTTTGCGAAACCATTATATCTAATACAAAGTTTTTTAAATTTAGAAATTGTCATCGCCATCAAATAGCACTATGACGGATATCTTATCGATCGTACTATATCTCCTTTGTAACGCTGCAAAATTCCGCTAAGCGTGTTTTCATCGTAAAACATTTTTCTTGCAAGCCGCGAGTTTTGCAGAAACTACGGTTGTCGTCTTATCATCTCCGATTCTTTGTCCGGGATGCAAAACTATTATCGAATTTCTTGCTCCCCAATTGCTCAGTGTCAGCTCAGCTATTTAATAAGAAGCGCACAACAGTAGAGTAGGGTTTAACATTCTTGCTAATACCAATTTCTATGACGTAATATTTGTTGTAATCCTCTAGTTTTCTTATGAATTCATTATGAAAGCTTAGCATATGGCTTCAATTACTAATACAAACATTTATTCTGTTTCCAGCAGGGATTTTAAATTTCATTTGTTTTTTACTTCTTTAAGACGCTTTAATGGTAGATTTAAAATGATTAATTAGCTTAAGATTACCCGATGGCCTTTGAACTTTGAATTGAAGTCAACCTTAAAAATGTTTCAGTGCATTTTCGAGGAAAAAAATAAGATGCATTTAATTGTCAAAGCACTTGAAATTGTCTCCGCACTACAGCTTAAACGAAGTAACGTAACAAAAAAAAAAAAATTGATAAAAATAAATATATACATACATATATACATCTATGTATATATATATATATATATATATACATATGCATATACATATGAATAAAGGCAGACAGAATCCACAAAAACTTGAGTAAATTGAAGAGTTGAAAGAATAAAATGAATTGCATTGTGTCAGGCGTGTGTGCGGCAACATGTGTTGTTATTTAAGATTAAAGAAAAGCAACGCGCGAAGACGCACGTTTCATAAAATAAATAAAAATTCGTATGCAATACATTACGATCGAACGGCAACAACGACAACAACAATAAAACACAATACAAACACACTGAACAATCAAATGCACTGAGTTAACACATCAATATGCAAACGCAACAACTTTGATAAGGGGTATAGGTGAAGCTATTTAAAAGAAAAAGAAAAAGAAAAACAGAAAATGAAAAATATAAAGAATTGTTTAATATAAACAAATAAGACCGATGTATGTAGGAGAAGTGCATAAATGCGGGGGGTTGGAGTCTGGCAAAGTCTGATCACCGCGCATATGAGATGAGTTAATAAGTTATAAAACCAAGTGCTGAAATATATAAAGGGTGTAAGTAACGAAGAAGAAAAATATTGTAACTAAAGCGCATGAATTGAAAAAACGATTCCTTTAAGAAAAATACATTTTTATTTCAATAATTAATTTTAAAGTAAAAAAATCCCACATATGTGACACCTCCAGTATTCATAGCATGTAAGTTAAGTGCAGTTACCGGTGTTATATTCATTTACAGTCAGACAGACATTATCGATACCCGAAATGTACACGGAATGACAACGAAAATGAATATTAAAGCATGCTTCCATTTAAAAATAAAGACTAATAGAAACCGATATGTTAATGTGTTTGTATGTAAGGTGATCTATATGAAGGTACACAAGATGAAAAAATAAAAAAAAAAAAAATAAAAACAGAAAGCAGACTTAAAAAGCAATCCGTAATTTATGCTGCTGCACAAGGCCAACGTTCATTAAAGCAAAAAAGACGAAACAGACGAAACAATGCCATAGTGATGTTAAGGCGAATTATAAGCATCCGTTACTTAGACTACTAGTGAGATACTCCTGCTCCGATACCTGAAACATAAACTCAATTAGGGTTATACTAAAAACAAAAAGTTGGCAAGCTATGAACGCTTAGCGTTTAGGAGGCAAACAACTCGTTCGGGAATCAAGAGTTTCCCGTGTAATGCGAGTAATCATTCATTTTCTTTATATTTACGCCTTAAGGCCCTTTTCGTGCCTTCTTGCCGTGCCCTATATACTACCGTTTTAAAAAATTACATCACACTCATCCAGCATGGGCTAATAGGGTATGAATATCAACAAAAAAAAAAAAAAGAAGAAAACTCCAACTGGAGGTCATGTTAAACTTCGGATTGCGGCAGTTAGGCTTAGTTAAACTGTTAAGCCCGAAAAGGATCTAATGGTCCGTGAGAATGATTGTGCGATGGAAATAGCCGTCGTCTTTAACACTTCGGCTTACGACGTCGGCACGAAAATAATAGTTCAAGTAATGATCGTTTGCCATTCGTTTTTCAAGCAAAATGATTTCATTTATTTATCTTCTGCTTGGTTAAAGGCTTTTTTAAAAAGAAAAAAAAAAAAAAACGTGAAAACAACGTAGTAAGAACGTAGCAAGATGAGAATCCAATACATGGCCACACTTTCTTACTTAGAGCCGCAATGTTCTCTTTCACTCTATGTCTTATTTTGACAATAGAATCAAATCTGAAGAATTCACGTCGTTTTGAATTTTTCCATAACAAGAATTCTAAAATGACATTAGATCGCATACGGTTATCGGAAATGAATGCGAGTTTTGATAAAGAAATATTTACAAACCACATTAAAGCGTTTAGACTGAGATTTAAAAACTAAAATTTTAAAATAAGCAAATAACAGAAAACAACGATATATGTGACGCATTAATCATAATTTATTGCAGATTTTCCTTTGTCTGTTTTTTCGCTTCTACACAATACAATAGTGACCGTTAAAAAGGTCATTTTAAGCCAAAAAAAAAAAATATATATATATATAAAATAAATTCCACTTGCTTGCCACAGAATATTGAAGGAAGAAAAGCGAAGCGTAGTGTCAAGCTCTGACAAGCATCTCGTAAATCGTTTAAATTCTTTAAAAGGACTCATAAGAATGTTAAAGCGAGTTATAAAATATCATTTAAGATAAATAGAGACTATCGTGATATATAGGAAGCCCGCCCCTCAAATAAAGTAAATTATCAAACAGGCTAAGAAGGTTTTGATATGTGTACAGAGTATACTCTATACTAGTTATGTCCATATGAAATCTGAATCGGAATCGATGCAAAAAACACATGTTGCTTAATATTTTGCCCACCGCTGCCTCGAACTCTTTTGCAATTATCAGACCGTTTGCGGATGTCACGTCTTGCCAACCAGTTATCAAGCCATTTTTGTACAGTTATGTGAATACTAATGCCCAGCTCGGTAAGTCCGGATACTATCATCAATCTTCGACACGCAATTCTTCATATCCAACTAAATACAGAATATCGCCTTTTCTGTCAAAGCGATTCAGCTATGCAGTCAATGTGAGTGGTGCGTCTACATCTGCCCATGACTCTTTATACCTGGGATTCTGAAAACAGATCCACTTTTTATGCCCAAGTAAAGTACGATGCAAAAAAAAGACACTTTCTTCTTCGTATCGTTCGGGCAAAGGATAAATGCTATCGGCGAATGCCTTTTATTTGCCACGGAACGCGATCTCTTTATCACAAATTTCAGATTTTGTCCCTACACGTGTTGTTAGGGCCATCTATGCACAAATTCCGGTCTTATATTCGCACATCCTGCAGTAGCGACAATCCTCTGCCATAAAGGCTGACTAAAAATATAGCTGACAAAAATAGATCCCTTTTAGATCGATCTGAAAAAAATTAAGACTGGATTTTGATCCCTTTATCGTCTCCTGAATTTCAAAATTGCATCATAATTATCCATCGTTCGACACATGTGTGTGTAGAATATACACATGGGCTGTCTAGAAAATATTGAGCTTATAAGAAACCGAATTGAATATACCCGCCTTAATGTAAATATATAGATAGCGCTTGCTTGTCTACCTCTAAACGGAATTACAAAAAGAAGAAACAAAGGAAAAGAAAAGAAAATCTCATGCCTGGCAAACGGAACCACAGACTAGATATACCTGCGAACAGTCTCTCGTTGTCGGCATAAAAAATGCATCACATTGTCGATTCCCTTTTTTAACGACTTATCTGCCCGTGTGGTTATCGCGGAGGATGGTTATGGAGAAACAAGTTTTAGTTTGCCGCTAACATAACAAACCATGCGTTATTTATTAAGAATCCTTTTAGATGGTGTGTTACGTTGTGTGTCTTTTCATTATTTTCATTTATAATTTTTGTTTATTGATACAACGTACTATGTGTTTGTTTACTTTTCCCTTTTTTATGTTTTTCTTACAAAGTAGTAAACTTTTTGTATGTAAATGATAAAATTTGTGATTTTTATGACGCCAGGCGTTGGGAACATCTTTTTTAAATCCCATAGGTTCTGCATTTGTTTACAGTTTTCTTACATTCTTTAGCTGCTGATACAATTATCAATTTTCTCTAACGCGCGCACACACTCATCCATCTATTTACATATATATTTATGTATCGGAATCAATTAGTGTTAATTTCTTTATTACATTTAAACTCTGCTGTGCCAGCAGACTGTCTATCAAGTGTTGATAAAAATTGTGTACAATTTATAACTTTATGTGATTATTGCACTTTGTATTATTCTCTATATATACAAGCCATCATTCATTTAATTGGTTTTTATATGAATCACTCTTTCCATCTCATTCCAACTAATGCTACATATGGTTTTATTGAATGTTACTTTTTCCCCGGTTTTGGGAGGTTCAAGTAACATATTGCTTTTGATCTGTCATGCTGTGCTCATGATTGAACACATTATAGATCGCAGTACTGCAGCTCATCATGTTATCATCTGTTGTCTTTTCTTTTGCCTGTCTTTCACTTTATTATTATTATTATTTTTGTTTTTTATAATCCTTTTCATTGTTACACGAGCGCATAGGTCGCCTGCGTATACGTTTATACGACATGTTATAATTTTTTGAATGTCTGATTATTTCGTCACTTGTGTGTGTAAATTGTTCCTGCTTTTAAGTAAGCACTGGATTATTAATGATCATTTTTTGGCATGCACGAGACGTATCGCATGTAAGTGGCATGGGCGTCGCTTGCGTTAGAGAGGAGTTTCATCATAATGTGAGGGTTTTAAATTGTAATTCTTTTCTTTGGCTTAAATGATTAATTGGTTCTTAGAGCAAATTTTCTACATGAGTAAAACATAATTTTATTTGACATTCTTGTCATCTTATAGGAAATATTGTAAGCTCTTTAAATGCATTTCTCTCTCTCTCTCTCTCTCTCTCTCTCTCACACACACACACAATTATTATAACAAACCGTTTAATTAAATTCGAAAATCTATCCGTCCCGCTACCCATCTATTGTTGTATGCGTTTACGTAAAGTGAGCGCAGATCTAAGATTAGTATAAAATCATTTGGGCTGCATTTAGGAATTAAACAAAGAAACTCATTGAATTGATTGAAGGGATTAAAAAAAAAAAATTGAAGATCGAATTCTTGCCATGTTATCAATGTTTTAATTAACCATTTTTCTCTTCTAAATCAATTGAAATGCAGAGTTCTTTTGCAGGGAAAGGTTAGTGCGTCGATCAGCCAACTAAAACACTTCATCGACTACACACATATGCGATGTCTTGAAAAAGAAAATCATGCACTGAAAGAATTTTAAACAGATACAAGTGCAATAATCTCTCGAATCGATATTGAAATGTCCCTCTTAGGTTCGCCAAAAACACTGTATATACGCGAGGATGGCACATTTCGCTCTCCTCGCTTAGCGTTTGTTGACATTGGATGTCATGAAATACCACATAACAAGTTTGTTGCATAAATCTTGTTAGCGAAACGTCCCGTCTCTTAATATATGTATATTGGTTTTGGTTTTATGTTTGCAGAACTATTTCAAAGAATTTCCAAAACATCAACAATCTTGTTGCTATCGACGCCTTTTGCCCTGAAACCCAGCTAAGTGCCGGATTTTAGATACCGACTTTTGCCTTTGAGCCCCTATCTTCTTGGTGTAAAGGTTCTCGCACTCACCCGACAAGCAAGGTCTGAGTGAGTGACACTGGGATTCTGATTTTGATATTAGTTAGAACCGTCAGGAAGTTTCCCCACTAATCAGCTTGAGAAATGGCCTACGAATGCCGTTTGCGTACAGGACACTTAATGCGGCCCAGATATGTGAAGCAGTGCGAAAACGCCTAACCACTTCACAATTCCGTTTAGTGACTTATTTCACACGTGCTCTATGCCCGGCGGATATCACGGGGAATTGAGAATTGACTACGAGGCTACGAGGGTACTGCATTCGTGCGGCGTTGCTGCTGCATAGGGCTTATTTCACTGTTAAAGTACGCGTTTTTGAGAGAGTCATACTTACTCCCTACTTGTTCTATAAATTTAGTAGTTTTCCCTCGAACGATTGGTTGGAATCGTACAAAGTCTCGTTTTTCTAAAAATGTCATTGAAATTAATTAATAAATCAATCAATTGTTGAATATCTAGTGCTTTGTGTAATTAATTGTGAATGGTCCCCAGTCATAAGAACTCGTGACCGCGTTCTCTCAAATCTGCTATCCCTGAACAACAATAACAATAACACTGTTCAATATCAATTAACTCTTATGACTGATTGTCTCTTGACTTGTCACGTCTCTCTGACATCGCTAAGTGGACACATGCACATTCTTCGATAACTTGCATCATCTTAAATTGTTGTGTCGGCACTTTTTCCAAAAAAGCTATTGACTATTTCTGTCGCCACCATCCGGATCCATCAAATATTACGTTGAAGACAACAACAAGATTCAACAAGATTCTTATTTCAGCTTCTTCTGCAGCTGCCGCAATCGTCACCTTTGCTGCCAACAAAGATGAAGGGAAAACTAAATATATCATCTGCATGTTCAACTATTTCCCATTTTTAAACGATGTAGAAAAGGCAGAGCATATTCATTCTGACTTGTAATCATATCAGGGCAAGGAGAGAGCAATAATTTGGATATTTCGTACATAACAGGATGGAACGCCATTTCTAAGCTGAGAATAATAACTCGAAATATATGCAGCTTACTGCGCCTTCGCTGAAACCGGGCAATTTGACGAGTCATTTTTCCGAATTGTCATCGAATGCTGAAATTCATATATAATATCTGAAGATATACACATGCTTATGCAGGATTTTTGAACTAGCAAAGCGCGGATCCATCCAATTGAGGGGTGCCGTAAAGCTGGTGCTATATACGTGTAGCCTCTGTTAGTTTATAAATGCATATAGTATAAGGTAAACTGCACTTTCTGTACTCACTTTGTTTGCTTGACTGCTGTTCTACGAAGTAACAGTAAATACATTAATGTTTACCAACTATGTTTAACTACACCTGGTATTGCCTCGGATGGAACATATTTATACGCAATCTGTTAATGTATTTCCTATAATGTGCATCAACTTTGTGTACCGTAGTTTATATGCTTTTGTAGATTAGTTTTTCCAAAATTGGACAGCATGTAATTTTTGAAAGAAAACCCATCAAATGTAGCTAAATAAAATGAAGCTGAATTCTTCTTCATAGCAGAGATTCAATGTACCGAACAACAATAACATCCAAGATTTTCGCAGTAACATTAGCACCACATAGATGAATGTTAGAGAAACTAATCTTTGGATTTTGATTTCTCTGTTAATGCTCTACGAGTGGTGTCGCCACTTTTAACAGCAATATTTAGATAATGGCGTTTACACGTTTTAGTCCAGATTATATTTATGGCTTAAATGGTGAACAGAACTTCTCCTAATTGTTAACAGCGGTTGTTCAGTTCAATTAAATGAAACTGTCAAGTTACATGCATGCATGTTACGTTACGAAAAGTATGTGTGTGTGATAGATATGCATATATAAATTCAATTGTGTTGTAAAAACATATATCATAAGAATATGAAAAGCTTCGTTGATGGAACGCTAAATAATAAAATTTTCAGTTCAATCTGAGAGAATCTGTTTTATATCAAATTTGTATTCACAAAATAATTTCGTTTATTGTTTCATCTCCTCTCGGTCTTTTTTGAGTTTGAAAACCTGTTAAATAAGCCTCTTCGTCTTATCGAATGTAGGATTTTGCCACGGCGGCAGCTGTAAAGGTTTTCTTGACTCTTATGTACTTATGTGTCATTTATTTATTTAAAATTTGAACTTATGTTAAAGCGTACTCTGTTAGCTAACATAAGGTAACGTATAAATTTAAGAGAAAATTTTATATGATTGCGAGTGATTTCAAGACTTTTATAACATCTTCCTTCACACGTTAACAGTTGGAGAATAAAAATAAAAAATGCTTAGATACTTTTCTGCTAAGCTACAGAATGCTCATAGACTACTACGAAATGGTAGAAAACAAGGGTAGCTATTAACCGTTATCTTTATCGAAGTGAAGTTACATTATATGTAAAATATTTGCTATAATATTTTAGTTAATCCGTTAGTTAAAACAACAGCTGCTTTGAACTTAACAAACTTTGGATGATAAAATCAAAATATAACAGAGAGAGAGATAAATAACTTTAAAAGTTAGCAGATAAACAAATGCTCTTAAGTTAGCGCATAATAATATAGAAATTCGACAGAATGAATGACGAGAACTATAACCAGAGCGCACGTTATCTCACAGAGTAGTTCAAGAAGCTAAAACTGTTAACCTAGGGAGAGCTAAACTAATGGCTTAAAAGAACTTGAGTGAAGAAATTGAAGACATTTGCTGTTATTTTCCATATATATATCGAGCGCAAATGTTCTTCTCCGTCTTCTAACACACACTTAACAGTCTGCAAATGTAAATTGAATCCAAAATTCATTAGTTATTCCTTTATAGGAAAGACATAAAAAATATCTAACAGTAACAGAGAGAAGAAAACTTGTGCCGGTTACCGTTAGGGAAATTTAATTTATTTATCTGACTATAAGTGGCAATTATTCAGGGAATGGAATACAAATTTCGTTGAAATGTTTTCAAATAATTTATTACGAAACAACAAACTGAACATTTTCGCCTCCACTCCAAGTAAAGCATAAGCATACACATGCTTTGAAGCATTTATTAAACCTGCATTGTGTTGCTTTTCCGAATTGATTTAAACAAATAAACAATTTACGTAATATTCTCTCTGCCCAGCTCTCTCTGATTCCCTTCTTTAATCATAACAACATTTTGTACATCTCTTTATTTTTGAGCAACTTAAGCATCGCTTAAAGGGCCGTTCATATTAATATCCTGCAATTTTGAGAGAACGCGAAACTAAATGAGAGTAAAAGATACGTGCTGCAAATAACGATAATTTGTATTCACAAATAGTAAAAAAATAGATGATATAAACAAAAATGGACAAATTTCGAAAAAATGGAAAAATAAAACATAATCCATGAAATATTAACATTTTTAAGTATCAAAAGATACAATGAAAAGTAAAACAAGCAATAAGAATAAGGAACATATGAAATAATATTAGAGAAAATGTATTTATATGAAAATCTCTTCTGCACATAAAGTGTTCCGATAAAAGATACTAACAACAACTGTTGTTGTTATTTATGCAGGAAAGCACGAAATATATAAAACATGTAAGGACGCTCTAAATGCCTTGGTACGAATTCTGATTACTCAACACATAGCTGCATTTATTGTTTCTTGAACGTGCCTCGTCAAGTCACCGAACAAATACTAGTTAGACTTAAAATTGGATTCTTGAAAATCGATCAATAAAGCTTTTGAGAATCATCCTCAAAGTCCTCGACATGGCTAAACAATAGAATCAACTTGAAACTTTTCAACTGATCGATAGGTGACCTTGCATTTAGGTTCACTCGTAGGAAAGAATCCGTAAACCATCCATTGTTCGAAATCACTTTAGGCACCTTTTTTTAATTCCGCATGCGCTATTATCTAAAAAAAGTTGATTTGAAATAGCGGCATGTGTCATACGCGGTGAACTCAACCGAATATAAACCGAAGAGTCAGGTTAGATGAAACTGGGATTTTTTTACTTAGTATTAATGAGGGACTAGAAAATGCATATTTTCGAGTCGCAAACGGATCCGTAAAGCTAGCATATTTGCACCTATGTTGGCGGCGAATAAAAAAAGGAAATTTTATCAAAACCAAAAGAATGCTATGCCGGTACATGCGTACAAAATAATGTGTATAGATTCTCTATTTACAACAGAAACAAAAACATATCTATCAAAAAAATGTTTAAGAAATATGTGCAGAAAATGTTGAAAAAACAAAAAAAAAAAAATAGGAAAAATCCAATGAGAAATCTAAAGAGTTCAGTATAAAAAAAAATTACTTGAAATGTATCGCAGTAAACAAAAAAAACAAAAAACAAAAAAAAACAAAAAATGCTTTGCATTAACGAGGAATGAGAGTGAAATTAAACTACGAAATAAGCAAAGAAAAGATGACACTTTACAGTAATGTTAAGCTAGATGAAAGAGCAAAAACGCTAAAGAGTCACATATTAATGAAAGAAAAAGAGCGTAAACTGTTTAATACAAGTCTACAAGAGATACATGCAATAAAGTATACAAATAAGGAAAAAATTGGAAAAAGAAAACGCACCATCTTCGTGTTAGTAGTAACACCGTCAGCGCTTGTCAACTTGCACAACTAAGTTAAGGGCCTACAAAGCATAAAGTTAACAATTATTGGTTTTAAGTGCATATGTAATTATGTTGCTTACAGTGAACAGCATGAAACTGTTCCTTACAATCTTACAACAGAAGAAGCTTGCTCCTCCGGCTGGCGAAAACTTCTTTCAAGCATGTTGAACAGCGACTTACGCGTACACATTCATAGATACAAAAGGGAGAGATAGAGAGCGACAGAGAGAGAGCGAGAGAGAGCATTAACGAACGAGAGAGGTAACCAGAGAGAGCAGTGTATATGTTAAATATGCCAATTGCATGTGTGCGTGCATATGATTGCACAAATTTTAAAACTCTCCGCTTTGAGAATACCGAGGATTATGTTAAACTACCGTAGAAGAATATATTGCTTGCGCTCTGCATCAACATGATTTTATTGAAACGAATTCAGTTTTGAATTGTTATTGTAATATGTTGTTTGCTCTGAGAGAAATTTTTCATTTAGTTTGAAAATTTCAATTGAACGAGAAAGATGTAAAAATTTCTTATCGCGGTATGTTTGGACGCATTGCAATCGCTGCTGGACAATGACGCGCGTTTCAAATATTATTAAATACTAAATTCCTGTGTATGCGTTAAAACAGAAAATCTAATGAAAAAAGGAAAAAAAAATAAATAAAAATAAAAATAATAATAATATATGTAAGAGATCTGATGAGAAATATCAAATCTTTATTAAACCGGTTAAGAAATCAATTCGATCCTTTCTTTCAATGTCTTTACTTTATACGGGAAATGTTAAGCATTAAAGTGTTGAATATTTCGCCACAAATTAAACGAAACTAATTAGAAGAAGAAAATCAATAATAAAAATAATGATTAAACTTTGTTAAGTAAATTATTATTAAACAAGTATTATTTTAATAAAATCAAATCAAATTAAACAACAGCAACAACATAAATGAAAATATAAATAAACAAATTTTCATAACTTATTAAGGATTACCCCTGAAAACAAAAGAAACATCAAATTCGAATAAATAAAAGTCAACCAACAAAACAAAAAAAATATTTGGAAGTTGTGTACAATCAAAATTCACGACATGTAGGTTTTCTATTCTTATTCTTATTAATAATAAATAGTAATGTTATTATAACAACAACAATATGACGATAATAGCAATGATAGGAAGAAATCGCAAAATAAGAAAAATTAATCTCGAAAAAAGTAAAAAATAAAATATATTTACTCTCAATAATTGTTTATACTCCAGTCTTCTTCTTAATCAGCCTACACAAATATATGAACATTCATACACACATACATATATTTATACATACATCCATACAAACATACATATATACATGTATGCATATATACCTATATACCTACATACATACATATATACAAACATATATACACATATACATACATACATACACATGCACAAGCACTTATATCACGAACTAACTAACTAACTAACTAACTAACCATTTAAACAAAACAATAAACTATATAAACATAGCAATGCATACAAATGCATTGCTTCGCATATTCATCATCATACATGCGTACATAACATAAAACAATAAATACGTATACGGTAAACATATACACAAAAAGCATATGGACATGTAAACTCACACAATATTGAACGATCTCTCGTATAACTCTATCTTTACCTCCACACAACTATAGTCTCTAACTCTACTCTACTTGGGATTTTGTTTTGATATGATGTATGCTTATGATAAACAGACATTTATAGAATTTACTTAGAGTAAACCTTATTGAATGCAATTGTGTGCGTGTGTGTATCATGCATATTACCTACCTATGCATTTTATGAGATTTATCTTCAATACTTATATATCCATACATATGAATATATGTATATATATATATATGTGTGTGTTTTTCTGTATTTATTTCATATTCTCCCTGAAGGCTTCTTTACTTTTATATACACATACAGAGAATGTAATAATTTGTTGCAATTTTGGGAAAACTACTTTTTGCCAACTTTCTCACACACAAACATTTGCACAAGTTTCATAACTTTATTCTACGATGAATTTGTTTAACTTTTTCATTTTATATACATATATATTCGATTATATATATATATAAATACATATATATATATATTTTTTTTTTTTTTTTTCTCCATAAATCAACAAAAATTGTTACAGAAAAATCATATTTATTTTAGATAATTTTATTTACGTTTTGGGTTTTTTTTTTATTTTTTTCAAAAAACAATAACTCTAATAGAATTTAATATTAACTCAAAGTATCGGCTTCAAAAAAATTATAAATAATTTCGATTTTTTGCTTTCTAAAGAAACTTTTTTATTTTCTGCTTATATATATATATATATTTGCCTTCGCTTAGCAGAAGAAAGAGTTAATGTATGTTCATAGCAGTTCGCGTAACTGTCCGAAGATATTAAAGAAACATTTTAAATGAAAATTATTGAAGGGACTTTAATTACCTGTTGTCATGGTCAGCGCAATAGAGTAAATCTTCGTTTTCTATCAAATTGTACGGGACTTATACAAGTGTTGTATTGTGCATAAGTTCCTCAAGAAAAAAAAAAAAACAATCTATGGGAAGCTATAAGAATTTTTAACCACTGTAGACACTTAAGAATATCTTATTTATTTATTTGAGAAAGATTTAAGGATTTTCAACAGATTTTACAAAATACTTTTCAACAGAATTTTCTTCTTTTTTTTTAAATTTTCTCAAATTTGAGAAAATTTTCCTTTCAAGTTGAATTCTTTACTATTGCCGTAACAACTTACTAAGTATATCATGAGATATATGAACTAATTTTTTTGAACGCACCTTTAATTTTACTTAGGCCAAGCAAAACCGTACAAATTTCCGTAGGCCATGACAGGCCTATTATGTGTTTTTGCGTTGATTATTGTTTGCTTTACATCTCTGAAAAGCCATAGAAAATTTGAAAATTTTATTGGCCTTCATGTAAGTTGCTTAACTTACCTTCGGAAAACTTTAGATCTCCATTTGGTAAACAATTTTCAGATTATAAATATTGTTCAAGGCTTTTTAAAAAGAAGAAAGGAAGTGAAAAAAGTTTTTATTAAGATTCCTTGACTGTGGGTCACTTAAGCTAATATGGATTTCCAACTAATATTTTCAAAAAAATAAATAAATAAATAAATAAATTAATACGATGTGCCTCACATAAGTTTTTCAATCCAACTTTTAAAAGTTTTTTTCCGGGGCTTACGTTGCGCTTTCATTAGCAAACTCTTAGTCCTTCTGTAATAACAATTTCAGAGAATAAAACGCTTGTTGGGAAAAGTTTTCCTCGTTTTTGTGAGTAGAGCGATATAAAATAAAAATTGCTACGTTTTGTTCGTTGAGGTAAATGGAATAATTCCGTATTGCGTTTGTCAAAAAAGTGTCTAAATGTGTTTATGAATGTGTTTTGAAAAGACTCAAGCTATATACAAGTTCTTAAGAAAATGTACAAAATATAAATCGTGGTAATAAAATCTTTTGTAACGTATTCGTTAATTATCTAATTTTAAATTTCCGTCCATGTCCACAAATGATTTTCAAAATTCAGAAATTATTAAGAACTTTTTTTTATAAAAAAGGCCGTTTGAAAAATAGATCAATTAAGTTGGAAATTTTTTTGCTAATAACAGATCGGAAATGTGACTCGTTAGAAAAAAAACCAAAACAAATATTTAATGAAAAATTTCTTAATAGACATCAGTGCTTCCCGTGGAAATGGCAAAAAGTTATGAAGAGATATTCGCAAAAATTTGGACAGAAAGTGCTTATCCCTTAAATGATATTCAACAGGAACCAAATTCAAATATTATCATCAATTAAAATTTCAAATCTTGTTGTGCTCTTGACAATGATTTATATCTGACTGGCAAGAAGGGAAAATAAAAATAAACAAGAAAGTAGTTAGGAACTACAAGTTATGGCAACTGTTTAGTTCTACTACCCGTGATTTCGGGCAACTAGAAACTTGAATATCTTCATGCAATTGTATTAATAGGTTTGCCGGCAGAAATGATCGAAAATTCGTGATTACAAAGTCAATAATTACTTAACAGCTCTCCTTGATCTTGGTTAACGCCGTGAGGATATATTTAAAATAATCTAAAGGTTCTGTGCGACAAATGCTCATACTTCAAATATTTGCAGAAACATAATGTCCATCATTCTCGATAAGATTGGCTGAGGTGACAATGGCATGAAACAATGCTTTGTCGCTTATTGCAAAACTAATGTCTGTATCTTATAAAGGCAGTTCAGAATTGTCAGAGACGTTTTATTCCATATCATCATTATTTCTTTTGATTAGTTAAGCCATTTCGGCCTTCCTGCCCCTTTTCCAGTAAGGAAGTAACGATAATTGGTTTTCTTTTCTGATTAGATCAAGTTGTCTATAGATCGACTACAATTAGTATTCAAAGTCATTATTGTTATTATTTGCAAGCTAAAGAAGAGACTAAAGTCTTAAAGAACTAGCATTTAAGTCTATCGGCTTGAACTGAAAACTCTCCCGCACCTGAGATATAATCGCACGACTATTGAGTTGTTAGTCGAGTACCTTTGCTTACTTGACCACTCGGGCGAGTTTTCTAATTTAAAAGGGCCTCCTCACCACAAAAATTCATAACAAGGTTTTTCAAGATGAAGTGCAGTTTTCTTTACGAAATAGCGATTTTATGTTTCCAGTGTTAATAAATTGCTTACAAATAGTTATTTCAAACTACAATATAAACGATCGAATGAAAAAGCAATAAATAAGTGTAAACTTGTGTTCTTAGTACTTTTATTGCTTCTCAAGATCTCTTTCATGTATGAAAAATTATATCATGTTATATATCACGTTATATATATCGTGTTATTTATATTAAGATTTATTCTTTGATTTTAGAATTGAATCGTTTTGTTCGCAATTTTAGAAATTTCTTAGGAATTTTCCGAATTTTCCAGAAAAGACAAAACAACAAAAAAAAAATGTAATAAAAATATTCGACTTAACTTTATATCTTAAAGATGGAGCTTTAAATCCATTTGGTTCTTGCATTCTTAAAATATTCGCTTTATTGTTTACGGAAATATTTAAGAGAAAGATTTGCTAAAAATTCTTCATAAAAAAAAAAAAAAAAAAAAAAAATGAAAGGAAATGCTTGAAGGCTTGAAAATGCTTATCTTGCTTAATTTAAGAGGAGAAATTTAAACAATAATTTTGGATTGTCTTACTTATGAAGACCTACTGGAAATAAGAAAGTTGTCTCATCCATCTTAAGAGTGATAAAGAGGAGAAAAAAGACGTTCATAATTTCACGCTCAAAATCGTCAGAGTCGGATTGTTGGAACAAAAGCTGGATTGACCATAATTTTTGATCATAAGCATAATTTATCATCAGCTAAACTTCTCTTTTCGATGTGTATTGTGCTGTTCACCATATGCTGACAATCACTTTCATAACATGGCTGTGAGGCGAACGAGGGAAACTTTAATTCAGACATGAGAAGAACTAACTCTTCGCCTTTTATGAAACGTAAGCTTTTCGAGGAAAAGAGGGAAAGAATGAGAGAGACAGATCAGCTTTTATAACGAACCTTTAAAAATTTTAAATTTAATTTTATTGTTAAAACAAATGTTACTAAACAGTAAGGTTAAGCCTTATTTACCATAGTTGAATTTAAAGGGAAAAATTGCTGCGGTTCAACAACAATTTAAGGAGACCGGAATCCTAAATCTTAAATTTTCTTCTTATTTACGACATAGTTACCTCATAGTTTATCTCCATGGAAAGTAGACGCAGCAAAATTTAAAAGTCAAAGTGATTTAAGATTCAATGAGAATTTGATTTTAAAGGAAAATTTTTAAAAGCAAACAACAACGAAATGCCGTTACAATGCTATGAGTGCAACAAGCAATGAGGAGCATTAAGCAACTAATGAGCACTAATTATGGCGATATGTCTGCCGAACGTGTATACGAATTAATATTTAATTCAAAATATTTAAAAGTGCAACTTATTAACTAATAAAATCTTTCACTTCTAGTTTTCTTCTTATACTATTCTACACCGACTCCTTCGATTTGGTGCCGATACAGGAGTTGATGTAAGGAATACAATATCGACATTTAGTCGACATAGAAGTGCAAAGGGTTCATATAGACCCGTTCGAAAATGAATCGTTGAATAAAATTGCAATCTTTTTGTTGTGTGTGTGTGTATGTGTGTGTGTGTGTGTGTGTGTGTGTGTGTGTTTGTGCGTGTTTTCATACAATACGATATTAATTCAACGATTTAATATATTGAAGTTTTTGGAACGAGTTGCGCTATATTTCCGGCGTTTTGCCTTAATTGCGAGAAATGCTTTGGTTGACTCTGGACTTTCTTTAATTTAAATTGATATCTAATCTACCTATAAACTATGACGACTTCAACAGAATTGTTTTTAAAATTTGAAAAGACTAATTGAACAAAGTTAATAAACGTTAAGGAAACGTATAAACCGGTTTCACTCACAAGCTACGGATATGGATTAGGTTTTTTTTTTTTTTTTGTATTTTCAGGATCTCCTCGCATCAAAAGCATATCATTTGATTAGAACATTTCCAGAATATTTTATATGAGATATAAAATAGTCTCTCTCGTTAACTAATAAAAAAAAACATTAAGATGAAATGGATGATAGATGGCAGTTAAGTTGCTATCAATCAACAAAAAAAGCAAAAAACGTTTCGTTCAGTTAAATATCAAGAATCTTAAGATAAACTCTCTTTTAGTGCCTATTAATGTTTATTAAAGCTTTAATTCACTCACTAACGTTCACAAATATTCTGGCATTCAGGCGAGTAAAGTGATCATTTATCGTAACTTGAAGTGTTCAACAAGTGAAGAACAACAAAAAAGAAAAAAAAGAAAAAAATTAATTTTTTGATTCAAACGTTTTAATAAAAATCGCGTTCGTTCAATTAATCGGATACAAAGTATTTCGATACGAAGTATAAAAATAAATTTTACAGTAAAATATAATGTAGTTTAAAGAAGTAGAAACTATAGTGAGACAGGAGCCAACCTAATTCGCTTAATACAGTTACTTATATAACGGCGTTTCAAAATAAAGCAAGTGATCGAAAAAGTGGTACGTTCCGAAACATTTTCAATAACGTTTGTGCTTCGGCCAAATCATGTCAGTGCAACAAATTGCATCGAATTATCTCAAAAACAGCAGCCTCTAGCTTCAACACAAGAAAACAAAACCGACAGAGGGATAGACAAGCTTAAATATCGATTCCGCGAGTGATCCCGAGTCGATCTCAGAGAGAGAAAGTAATTGAGCATCACTTTCTAAATCGATGTCAAAGGTTGTCTGTCCGTCTGTCCACCTGCCCATCTGGTTTTTTTGATTGATTTTGAGAAAGTAATTCTGAATTTATTGGTATAACAAAACGGGTATCTATTTCAAGGCCTGCTGGGTGATGCATACATCCGCACAAATTTAATATATAAGTAATGTAGAGAATAAAAATATTAAGCATAACAATAAAAATAACGTTAGTTAGTAATTAAAGTCAGAATCTACATAAACAAATTGAATGAAAGAGAGTGCATTTAACTCTTACGGACTCCATACATTTTTTAATAAACTAATAACTAAACTCTTAAGCAAGGCTTCCCATAGCAAACGCTAACCTAAGAAGAAGAATTTTTATGATGAAATTCTGCAATAATTTTTATTTAAATGAAAGACTTGCTTTCTTCATTATATTTTGCCATTATGGTTCCCTATTATATTGTTGTGATGATGAATCGCGTAAGCGTAATTAAAAAAAGAAGAAAAAAGGAAGAAAATATTTGTAATCTTGCTTAAGGATTTTTCTTGGAAATTTTCTTTTTCAAGCACTTAAGCTAACCTGTTTCAACTTTTCATGTTTGTTTAAAAAGTATTTAATTTTTTTTTTATATATTTTTTAGTTTTCTTGTTTGAAACTTCAACTTTTCCGATGACCGATAAGAGTTTGTTTTATTTTCAGCAGAATATCCAAAGTAACATTTAAGACTCTTATAAAGAGCGTTACGCTTAAGTTACGAATGATTATCTAATACGTTCCCAGTCAGACGGTATTTCACAGTTCGATTTTACGAAAAAAAACAATTCACTATCAGTTAAGAATTAAAGCAAAAAAAAAAAAAGAAGTAAATAAATACAAATACAAAAATCTAGTGCGTATATAGCGTATAAAATCAAAGAATTATCTTATGAAAATTCTTACATTCCTCTTATGAATGTTCTCGTACCGCTTGTAACTTCTTTAATATTCCGTTTGTTGTCAAAACTTTACACGACTTTTAACAATTAAAAGAAAATTTCTTTAAATCTTTCGAAAGCTCATCTCACGATTAACTAACTGACGGCATGTGTGTGTATGTGTTTGTAACCATCATCAATGAAGAAGAAAAAGTTCTCTAAACTGTTGAAGAATACTTAGTGAAAAGGCAAGTAAAAGTGATTTAAAAGAAAAAACAAAGGATTTTGTTCAACGTTTTGAACATTTTCCGATTAATTCATCATAGAAGTTATCCTCAGAAGCCATATAATGCGGCAAGCAAGTTTTTAAATAATTTTTCTACCCTACACCAATTGTGGTACAAGGGTGTATTAAGTTTGTGCGGATATGTGCCAGCCTCAAAACGATCTGAGATGGAGCCGCGTTTTATTATACCCGCTTAAGTTAGTCTGTCCATCTGTCAGTTCTGTTCTCTTGTGTTTAATGTGAGTCTGTACCGATGTAAACTTGTCTATCCCTCTGTCCAATTAATGTGCGCCCATTTTTCATTGTTCACGTCACCTACAAGTCACAATTTTTGAGATGTTTTGATGAAATACGGTACAGTGACTTGTTGTTTGACCAAGGAGTCGAACACTCCTGCGACCAATCTCCCTATAAAACACCTTATTTTGAAAAGGCATTATATGAATAACCAAATTAAGCGCAGTGGTGTAGAGCATTTAGTGGTGGGCCGTGTCCCACCGACACGCTTGTTAAATATTATTTGCATAACACTATTAAGTTGGTTAGACAGTAATTTCTTTACTTTCATTGTTTTTTTTCTTTTTTTTTTATAAAAAGTTAATTTTCTTTTTTAATGTAAAAAAGAGACTTCACTTCGTTACGCTCCTATTTTTTCTTACTCCTAACTCCTTAATTAATAATTTCAAACAAGAAGAAGTTTATCAACATTACGCGATGAGTCTAAAAGGAGGCTTACAAAATTTCTTACAAATGAAAAAATCAAGTAATCTTCATTTTAAATAAAAGAGTTCGTATCCTTCCAACTTCAGAGCAAATGTTAATAGTAGGAATGTCGGTGGGTGTCTTCGAAATAAGTAATTTCGCAACCAAACGGCAAGAAAAGTGGAACAACACCCAACCACGATCCTTTGTACATTTATGTGTTGCTCGTAAACCTCGCACCTCGAATTGTGAAAAATATTCGTTTGCTTATGGTAAATATTGTTTTATTATGATAAATGAATTTCTACTTCTGTGCGTGTGTCTGTGTGTGTGTGTGTGTGTGTGTGTGTGTGTGTTCAAATGCTCCCAATGAGAGCCAGTGATTGATTTCATTTGTAAATATCATCAAAATTCATTCAAGTTATCTGTGCGTGAAAAATATCCGAAAAGAGTTGGTTTAGACCAAGTCCGTTAATGATAAACTTGAAATAACTCTTTAACAGGCTTCAATGTATTTTACTGTAATAGGGAACATAAAAACCCCGCTCAGAATAGTATCGCAAACTAATAATGAAGCTTATGTGCAACTCCCTTGCCTATAAGTGAAATTGCGATTGTGAACAAACGCAATCCTCTCTTTCATTGATGAGAAAAAGGAAAGAAAAAATATCTGTTCGCTAAACTATTCATATGAAATGAAATCAAGAGCGTAATACTGGGACCAAAAAGTAAGACCACTATTCAATTTAAATTCCGCGGGTATTTCAAATATCAGAAATGTTTTCCTTTCATGTCAATACGTACTTACTTCGAAAGTTTCAAATAAATTTGAAACAAACAATCACCACAAAGTTTCCATTTTACATCAATAACTACAACATATGTTCAATAGTTTCAGGTAATTAGGTAACAATAATGTGCGTAAGATTAGCTATACTCTGAGATAATAATAATGCAAGACGTGTGTGTGTATGTTATATATGAATATACCCTTATCGTTAACGGGTTCTTTTCATGTTTTCTTTCTTTCTTCTTTGAAATACTAACTCTTAAGAATTTTTTCCCAACACTAGTGCTGTTAACACATCTGTTTACTGCCTGGCAAAAATCTCCGACATGTGTAGCAATTACCACTTGAAAGTAGGAAAAGAAAAAAAAAAAAAATGAAAAAACAGAACATAAAAGGTATCAGAAAATCCCAAAATATTACCGAAAAGCAAAAATACTTAAAACAAGAATCACCTTTAAAAGTGTACCTACTGCTAACAGTTCAATAATCTTAAGCATTTAACGAAATCATTAAAAGATTTCGAACAGAAAAGAATTCGCAAAAGGTCGAAAAAGAGACGGACGAACGAAATGTGTAAAGAAATAAAAACACTAAGCCAAAGATTAAGATGAACAACAACTATGTTCTTAACAAAAAAAAATATTGAAAAAAATAAAAACGACACCATCAGCTCTGCACTTCACAGCATCTAACTGACAAAAGTAAGACAAACAGAACAAAACAAAAAGAACAAAAAAAAAAATCATCAATTCAGTTAAAGTGATTCCGGTAAAGCCGCTACTTGTCGCTGGTATGAAACTTTGCTTTAAGAATTGCAGGAGAAAAGTTCGACTTTCGGCTTCTGATGCTCTCTTCTTCCTATGTACGTTTGAATAGAAAATTTTTCTAAAATTTTCTTCGATTATCAATTGAAAAGTTAAAAGTATTAATCCAGCCAGTCTCAGTCAATCAGTTAAGCCAATTGCACTTATTTATTATACAGAGAAGACGCGTTACTTTTATATAAACAAAATAAATGTAAAGATAACTTATTTTCTGTAAACTGATATCGATGCGAAAAGAGTTCTTTCCTTTCGAGTCTAAATATGTTATTATTTAGCGATACATTAAGCGTTTTTTCTGCTTGACGAAGACGGAGAACTTATGACTTAAAACATACATTTTTATAGAGCAAAGAAGAGCAGAACTTGTCTGCACAGCAGACTCCTTTCAATTAATTACTTAGAGGTTTAATTAAAACTGACCTCATTTGATTGTTAACTTAGGATAGAACTAAATGAGACCGTTTTCATTCATTTTCAGACAAAATCTACTATTGTAGAATTCTCATTATTGTTGCAGTAGAAAAATGAGTAGAGTTTTGCATTCATTAAGAAAAGATCTTTCAATCAATATTTTAAGGAATTTGTTAAAATTTATTAATAATTTAGTCTTGAGAACACTTTGCAACGACCAACTACAACGATTAAGTGACTTTACTTACTTCACAATGATATCGAAACGCATTGACATGACAAGTTCAGTGCTTTAACTATCCAAAAATCAAATCGTAATTGTGTGCAT
Source organism: Glossina pallidipes (assembly GCA_000688715.1). Lineage (NCBI taxonomy): Eukaryota > Metazoa > Arthropoda > Insecta > Diptera > Glossinidae > Glossina > Glossina pallidipes. The sequence goes on along the minus strand of KK499789.1, from coordinate 192,082 downwards.
TGCGAACAAAAACCGCCTTAATTTAATGGCGCGTCTTCCCTTTCCTCACATTTCTTTGAACTCCAACCAACCTCCATATATATTAAGTATAAAAATAAATTCTCCATCTTTTCTAATGAAATTCAAATTTTAATTTTAAAAAATTCGTTTTACAAAATCTGTTTTATAATCGAAATATGCACGATACGAAATACGAGTGCAAAAGTAAGTCGAGTTCAAATTTTTATAAAAAACCAATAAAACCGCTATAGTGGGACGTGGCCCATCTTAAATACCCTCTTCTGTTATTCATGTGATGACTTTTCGAGGTTATATGAGAAGTGATCGAAAAAGTAGTCCGATCCGAACCATTTTCAATAGCACTCGTACGCGTGCCTAAACACGTTGGTGCACACAAAAAATGTTCTTCAAAATTTGCGGGCTTCTATGTTGAACGCAACAAAACGACACAGACAGACGGATGGACAAGCTATCTCAAGTCCTTTTGCATGTTACATATATCCGCATAAAGTTAACATACCCTTCTACCGCAAGTGGTGAGAGGTATAACAATAAAAAATTCAAGATTATGATGAAATACAAAAATTGAAAATGTATTCAAAAAATAATGATTCCGATCATAAAAATTTAACGGTTAATCTATGTTATTTATTTTTTTCTCAAAGTTAGTTAAAACTCCTCCTCGTCACTGATCGTTTCCGCATAATTGCAAACAGTAATCTAACGTAGTTGCATACATTTTTCGTGATTATATATAAGGTCTTCACTTTACCTTCAGCTAAAATCTATTCTCCAATGTTTTTTTTTACCGTAATGGGTGCATAACATCTATCCTAAAAGGTCTAGACACGTTCCGAACGTCCATAAGATGTTCAAAGTGAAAATGATAATTAATTCCAAACTGCAAAAATATCGATCTGAGATCGGTAATCAATCCTTCTCCAGTTAATGTGTATTTAAAATATTTTTATAAACATAATTAGTAGACGTGTAATTCAATTTAATAGATAAAATTCTTTAAAAAGCTGTTTATAAATTAAAAAGTTGAACACGACACACCATTCCAATAACTGTAGTCATGTCTTTGTCAGGTCTTTGCGAAATTACATAAAGCAAAGTTAACTGCAAACATTTCTTACAGGCATGACTCATAACTATAATCTGGCATTGCGATCGGTGCCTAGTCAAAGGAGAAACCTATGCATTTTCTTATTATATTGCAGGGTTTTTTTGTCTTTGTATCAATTCTGTTATCCCGGGGGATGCAACACCCAATATGTAACATTGACAAAGACTCGCGATAGACTCACCTTTTATTATACCGACCGATTCAGAATCAATTTCTGAGTCGATAAAAGCTTGCCTGTCCGTCTATCCGTCTTGTATTTTCATTTGTTCAGTCTACAGATCAGCTCATTTTCGAGATATTTTGATGAGATTTGGTACACCGACCTGGACACATGTTCTTACAGATGGTCTAAATCGGGCCACTTTTTCGACCACTTCCCATATAATGCCCGGTTTTAAAAAGTCATAATAAGAATAACTTTAGGATAATGTAAAGTAGTTAATAGTGGACCGTGATCCGTTATAGTGTTCTTGCTTCGTTTTTCTGGACGACACATACTCACAAGATTTCTAAGCAAAAGAATTTAAGAATTTTTGACATATGCCGTACAGCAGTGATTACCAATCAAGATCACGGATACCAGACATTCTATTCAAACCAAGTGAACTGAAAACAAACATTTTTTAGAATCTTGAAAACGAAAAAAAAAAAAAAAAAAAGAATACTCAATTTAAATATATTTTTAAAATTTTTTCTTCTTTATACGGTTCACGAAAATATGAAAAAAAGAAAAGAGAAAATCCGTTTTTATGCAGATAAACAAAAGTCTTACAAAATACATAAACCTTAGGAAAAAAAAAAACAATTTTTGAGGTTCATGGTGAATGATAGAACCACTCACAAAGGCGCACACACACACGATATATATATATGTATATAGAAACAAACCTAACATGACAAGGCAACAATCTGAAAAGCAAATAAATAAACAAACATAGAGACAGTAAAGCAAACAAGTAAAAAAATCCATTAATATAAAATGTGATGTTGAAAGCCTGAAAGATGATAGAAATGATAAAAAAAAAAACCAAGAAAGAAAAGAAAAAATAAGCTTTAGTTGAAATTAGTAACAATTCTCCACAAAGGACATTTTTATTTTGCAAAAGCTCATCATCAGATTTGTTTGCAAAGCAACATTAAAAATAAAAAAATTAAAAAAACAAAAAACAACAACAACAACAAAAGGAGAAGCAAAGAAAGATAAATGTTTGTGGTTTTATAATAATATGTATATATATATATTCATAAGAATATGTTAGAGAGAGAGAGAGAGAGACAGATAGAATGCAATAAAAAGGTAATAAAAAAACCGGAATACATATGGAACTAAACTTTAACACTTCTTCTCTTATTGTGGCGAATATAAATTGAAAATGAAATTCTCGCACATACACACGAATATGTGTGATATTAAAATACCTGTAAATAGCATACCGTGCTCTATGAACTCTGTATTCTTTAGAATGAACGAACAAACGAATCAAAAACAAAAACAAATATCCTACGCGTAAGTGTGAAATAACAAAGCAAAAAATCTTACTTGCGTTGATGATTTATGTTGCTGAGGTTACCATACAAACCGAAATTGTTATGCATTCGCTCCTAAAGCATAACTAAGAACTTAGATATGAAAGCGACATAATACTAACTGAGCACATTTATAATCATTATTAAAAGCGAAGTAAGCTTAGTTCGTCACACCATATGCAATGTACATTTATGAAGCTCCAGGAGGTTGGCATTAACAGCTTATTGAAAGCATAAAGAAACATGATTGAAGTTGAAGTTTAAAGTTCATGTCTTCATTATGTAGTCATGTTTTCTTATGCTTTCAATAAGTGCGGGGTCTCCCATATACAATTAAGGGCCGAAGGAAATCGTAGGTAGGGCAGGGTGTAAGAACGCCCAGGGCATAACATCAGACCATCTGGTAAGGAAGTTTCAATCGTCTGTCTGATTCCATAAAAGTTTCTGCGCGTGTATTCGTTCTGTGGAGTCTTTCTTGGATAAAACGTGTACATGTACATGTACAAGTGTATCCAGAGCATATGTTCTAAAGAGATAAAAGAACTTTGTCCACCAATTAAGTCCATTATGAGGACCGCAAGGCTTTCTCAGCGTTCGCACCCATTCGTCTTGGAATTGCCTGAAGACCACACAATAAACTACTGCAACTCATCATTCTTTAATCATATTGAGATAAAGAGTCGCAACTGTCAAGTCGGTGTTTGCTGATTCAAATCGCAATGACGTTTGACCCAACCGTACTTGAACGTAGCTAGAGTAAGTGCCCAGTAAGGTCATAACACTTACCAATTCACTTCCTATCGCATCACACGTGTCAAGAATATCGCCTAAGCGATTGGGGGGCCATTTTATATTTAATTTGTAATATGCACCAACCACTCAGGGCATGTCCCTTATTATACGGTGTAATACGGTGGTGGTCGGAAAGAAATAAAGAAAGGGGGAAAGATAGGTAATTAGGTGGCCGGAGCTCTCACTATAGCTGCGACCAAAGTGAACTCTCCCGCACTGAGAATTGAACCTGCGAACACTGCCTGGGACGTCGCAATACTTATGCGCTAGGCTGCTAATGCGGGTTTTATGTATTGAATTACGAATAGTGTTGGACTTGGCTTCACCGGCAATGCCTTCACTACTCGAATCAGTCTTTTAAATATTACGATAACACTTGGCTTACATTAGTTAGTGAATATGCAAAGATTTGTTCGAACTTGCCTTTTGTTTGCATTTAGCAATAAACAAAAAAAAAAAATATATATATAAATTATTTTTATTTGTAAGCCAGAGGTGAAGAGAAAAATTAAGCAAAACGTGTAAGCCGCATATAAAACATGGACAGAGGCGTAAAACGCATATAACAGTAAACTGCATATTACGCACAGCCTAACGTACCTGAGATTGAGAACAAGTGCTCACCACTCAACTCGTTATCCATATGTTTGTGGCTAAACAATTCTGCTGTGAATATTCATAGATAGGATGAGTGCTTTATGAAGAGAATTTTTGACCCGTTTTGTTTTGCTTTTTGCTCGACGAGATCTCTGCTGTACGCCTGTGATGAATTTTTTCATACAAATGCCTCGAGAATTGACTTTTTTGTCTTTCTATTAAATTAATTGTTATAAAGCAACAACAGCAAAAATGATCCCTACGTATATAAATTGAGATGCATATATATATATATATGAAAACGTACCGAGAGCTCTAGAGGCCTTATTAAGATTAACTTGCGTAGATATGCTTAACTTATATGGGTATATGTGTGTACGGTTTACTGTTTCTTTTTTTGTCAGCGTATACTTTTCTTCTTGTTACGTGTTGTTGTTCTCACAACCACAGCCACTTGATTTTTGGAGTGTTGTTTTCCCGCTTTTTAAGTTCTTATGTTTATTTGTGTTTATTTGTGTTTTATTTATTTATTTATTTATTTTTTTTTTTTTTTTTGGTTTATTTTCCACTCACTCCGTATCAGTTTTCTACCCTTTCATAAGTGTTGCATACTAAATAGTATCCTGCTGTGTGTTGATATGAGCTTCATTTAAACTCTTTCTTTTTAACAATTTTTATGCATCTCAGCCTTTCCTTACCGCCCCGCCTGCTTGCTTCCCATTAGGCCTCTGATATTTCCTTTTTAACAGTTGTTATTTTTTCTTTCTTTTTTTGCGCTTCTTTTTCAAATATTTTTATTTCACATGGTTTGCATCTCTTGTCTTTGTATGTTCAAGTATGCTTTTGTTTTTTTTTTTTCTTATTTCAGTCCTGTTGAAGATAAAAAACGAGCTTGTTTTTTTTTTGCATATTACATTACGAAAAAAAAAGAGAAAACATTCGTTCCTTTTATACGGTTGTAGTATAAAAATGATTTTATAAATTATTTCTTTAAAGTTGATTTTTTTCACTAATAGTGCAAATTTCTTTCAATCAATCCGTTGATCAATATTAAAGCCAGTATATTCACCAAGTCGATGCAATAAAGTCAGCATAGAATTGTTTGTGAAATGTGTTATGAAACAAGAACTAACACATAGTCATATAACGACTTTGAGAAGTACTTTTAACTATTACTACTTAATAGACATATTTAACAACAAAAAAAAAAAGTTGTATCCAGCAGTAGTTCTGCTTTGTTTCCGCTTGCCTTTCATTCCCTTTCGATATGCTATAAATTAACAAAAAGGACACATGGATAGTAAGTACATACATCATACATACATCAAAAGACATTTCACCGAGTAGCTTAATGAGCTGAAATTATTCATAGTGATATCCAACAATGAATATGTTATGACTCATATTGCAGTTAACGTGAATGGTAATCACAAGTCAAAAGAAATTCTTCCGCATAATTCAATCACTTACTTGAACTTTTCAATGTCACATCCGTTTTATGTTACATGCACATATCCCTGATGATGAAATTAAATGCAAGCTATTACTTGTTTGTTGAAAATGCTGACCTTAGTGCAATTAGCTTGCCATTAGTTTCTTTTCGCACTTTAATAACATTTTTGAAAGGCAATACTGACATTAGTGCTCATTAGCAGTAATCCAGATAAAAAATATAGAGAAAAATCGACTTTATTCGCTATTTATTGAATGTCTTGTGACTTTTATTGCAGTGTGTTAATAACATCGTACATGATGATAAAAACCATCTCTCTTCCGAAAACTTGACTGTTTAATCAAATCCTATTCTCAATGCCATATCACTTTAATGAAGTATTGCTGATAAACACCAAAGGCAATGGCTTGCAAAATAAACCTGCAATGATCTTAATTGTAACTTACCCTACTTTCAGTATAAGGGTATATTAACTTTGTGTGTGTATGTAACATTATGCCGATCGAATCAGAATCATTTCCTCTTGATGTCTTGTGTTCAACCTACATGCCAGGATGAACCGTATTGAATATGGTTCGAATCGGATCTCTTCTTCAACCACTTTCCATATCATTTTTTATTTGATTTATTTTGAAAAATCATTAAATGATTAGCTGTTGGCCGTGGCCCCTATAATCTTTTTACTTGGTTTTTGTTTTTTCTTAGAAGAGATGTCTAATATCATGTGCAGCCTTGGTAAACAAAACTGGGCTCTAAAATCGGGTTTACAGACATCAGAAAGTGCAACCTTCCCAAGCCTTACTCTTTCAGTGATCATCTATGATTATGCTTTTACTTTAGCGACAATTTCAAATTTCTGCCAACATTATGGATCTCGTAGTATTTTAGTATGAAATTCTAGCTAAAAATGAGTACATAATTAAAGAATATTTTTAATAAAAATAAAAAGAAATAAAAAATAAAAAAAAAACTGAATGTTCCGTTTAAATGGTTTTCAAGGCAGTTCGAAAAATATACGTATAAGTATACGTATCGTTTATTAAGAATGTAGTTTATGCTTTGTAGGGCAGCTCCTGCAATCCCTTCAACGCGTAAACATAATGAAGAATTTTACTCGATACCATAAACATATGTATGCTTTCACTTCATATAAATTTTATTAATTTATACACATTGAGAAAATTCCCCAAACGTTTAAGTTGTAGATAAATTTCAATTTTCCACCGAAAGGATATTCTCGTAAAACAAAGTTTAACATAAATTTCCCACTAAATCTAGCGCAAACAATTAAAATTAAAAAAAAATCTATATGTATATATAAAAAAAAATAAAATAAAATTACAACAAAGAGACACACCAAGTTGCTTAGGGTTATTTAATACACACGCATCTAAACTATAGAACAGTTGTTCCCAAACTATATTTGCTTCGAATCGCAGCCGAACCTAAAAATTTTAGATAAAGAAGAAGAAGATCGTTGTAACAATTTCCAAACTTCAATCGAATGTGGACAGTGGCCTCTTGGCCTACTGGTCTACTGTTACTGTTCATCTGTACTGGTCATCTCACTCCCAATAAGTTCGTAGGAAAACATATAGATGCAGGACAATTATTGACAAATCCATATGTTTCTTAAATAGAATCGACATTTACATGATTTGTGTCAAGTGTCTATTATTTTAGTGGCAGTACATTTGTTGTTGTTGTGTAACCAAATCTAAAAATTGGTCTTTCCTATGTAGCGTCACTGAACCAATTGCAGCTGTAATCTATAAATGGATTCGTCAATCGTGGCGACATCTATGTGTGATTCTATGAACTTACTGAGTTAAGTGTAGGTTTATCAAAGAAATAATAAAAAAAATTAACCTGACGTGGACTACATTGCTGTCCTAACAAAACTGGCATTATCAAGTAGCTTATGTCTTATATCAGGCGGTGTACGAAGAAACGAAAACTCAATGCTTCTGTTATTCTAACCTCTTCTACATACACAAGATCTAAATCCTTAACGTTCTGAGTTAAACTTCAGCACCGTTTCAAGAAGGAACCAACCGAGCGATGCGATTATTAATGTGTCCCCTGATACGCAATACAAAACATATATCGTTACCTTTCCCAATTTAGTTCTTTAGGCAATCATAAAACCGTCGCGTTCGCTTTTATTGCTTTAAAGCACTGCTCAGCAGATAAGTAGCGAGACTATCAAGTCGATGGTTTCAATGGCCTGTGCCGTAGATAATCTTTCAATTACGATTAACATGTGGCCGTAGATACAATGAATGCCGCTCGGAGAGACACGCCACTGCTAGGCTACGGTTGCAACACAGCCCCCTCTTTCTCGCTCTCTCTCGCTACCTCTTCTTCCCTGAGCATCATTGTGGTTATATACCTATAGCGCAAATCCCATAAGCGTAAAGTGATAAAAAAAGAAATAATATGAACATTTTAAGCAAACCTAACATATTTCTTTAGGCAAATGGACTTAGATTGTAACCTGCTATGCGACAAAGATTTATCAGGAAGAGAAAATTTCCTTTACTTTTCTAAGAATATATTAAAATGAACCGCCGAATCTAAAGAAAAATACAACATCGTCTTGAATAACAAAAGTAATAACTATCTCTATGAAGAAGAAGATAATAAAAATTGCCTGGTAACTGCAATGATGCGACATATGTCATAAGCATTTCGAAACTATTGTAAAATTTATATTTGAATGAAAGAAAAAAAAAATTTTTGTTTTATTTAAATTTACAAACAACTCCGCAGCCATAGGTGAATATGCATAGTCACATTAGTACAAATCATGGGCATAGAAGGGCATAGAAAGAAATAAATGATGAGCTTAACCATTGTAACCGTCACTTGCCCTTTTTAGAGGAATTTAGGTGTTCAAGAGTGGGGCCAATATTCTTTTAAAAGCATTCTAAAGAGCCATCAAAGGATTTCAAAGTGAGCGCCAGCACATTCCAGTGCCATATGAACGTTCAATCAATGAGTTAGATATGCGCGGAATTTGTATAAAAGGGTTCCCGTTTCGGTCAAAAGATTAGCGGCGCTTGTGATTGAGAGATTTTATAGAAATCCATTAACAACCTAAACTTGAGTAGTCATAAAAAGAAAATTTAAAAAAAACACGAATGAAAAAAGGGAAACCTCCTCTCTCAGTCTCAGATTAGAGACAGTCAATTTAAGTCTATACAAGTTATGCGACGAGCAACTCGAGAACACTTCAATACACCAATTAATTTGCGACATAAAAGGATCATGCGCAATGGCAGATATTATTTGAACTGGCACGTGTACGATCCGATAGTATAATTTCCGTAGCATAGGACCTATGGACCTACACTCCCAGTGCAGTTTCCCCTCTCAGCCATATCTTCAGACATTCGATCGAGTACCAATTGATAGCATATTGTGTCTCGCTGCTCTAGAAAAACAAGAAGAAGAAGAAGTAGAGATAATACAGTTTGAAAAAACAAATAAATATAAATCTTCATAAAATAATTGCGAAGAGAGGAGGATGAGAGACGTTTAACGTGAAACATATATATAAACTTATTTGGGATAGAGGAGCTAGGATTGGATTATATAGCGATGGCAAAACAGAAGTTGTGTAGGGAGAGAGTTTTGTTTTTCAGTAAATAAAGTTAAAAATAAACATAGTAACAAAAACAACACTAACAATAACAACAAAAACTCCTAAACTCTAAAAAAAACATAAATAAATAAAAATTATGACAGAGCACTCGTGCTAAACGTAACTCGATGTAGTTGAACAAACAAACGGCAGCAGGAAAACGGGGCAAAAAAACAAAATCTATGAATATAAGTACGAATATATAGATATATACATATATATATATATATGTTTACATATACGAGAAAATTTGTAAGCAGTATGTACGTATGTTTACTTGTGTTGTTTTGTCTTTTTATTTCCCCAAAGTAAAATAACGAAGAAAACTGATTTTTATCAACTAACCAAGCGTAACGCTGGCAAACACTTCCTAAATCACTTGAAAATAAACAACACACCCGGACCGCTTATATATATATATATGTATATATATGTATACATATCGCATGTATATACGAACACACGCACCCGGCAACAAAGTTATAAGATGAAAAGTAAGCGTTTACGCAATATAACAACAACTAAATATACTAGCAAACCGCTTACTGACGCCTTTTTAAACATAAAACAATGGCAATTGCTCTCGTATGCACAACGTGCTATAAATTACGTTTATAACAAGAGGTCAAACTACAAAAAACAAAAAAATGTGTAATAGAAGGCAAAAAAAAAAAAAAAAAAAAAAAAAAAAAAAAAAAAAAAACACTTAAGCGCCAGTCATCCAGTACTTCATTAAATTATTAAAATAGCAACAACGCAACAACTCTACAAACTATGTATAAATAATAAAGAGTAAAAAAGAGGAAGAGTTGCGTGCGATTTTCACTTAAAAGACATTTAAATGCTATGAAAATTATTTTTCAACTAAACGTTTTCCTACATTAAAAATACTCATAAATAAATTATTGAAAAAAGTTATGACCCGTGCTGTTCGACTGTGTAAATGAAAACGTCACGTCACGTCACGTTTATGGGGGCACGTTTTGTTTTTTCGTTTCTTCTTTTTTTCCATTTTTTTCCATTTTTTTTTTTTTTTTTAATTCTCCATAAGTATTGTAAGCGTTTAACTTTAATTCCCCATGGGATCATTTTTTAATGGTGCTGGTTAATAATTTGTCGTCATGGACACTAAAAAATTGAACACACAATAGCCCGTAGAGAAAGTGTAACAACGATGGCAGGGAATAGTTAATAATAGATACACGTTTTAAGTTAGTTTTAGCAGAATTCCAAAGTAGCAGTTCATCTCTTGATAGAAATAAAAAAGAAGAAGAAGAGATGTAGATTAAATCGAGATTGGCAATCAGCGAAACAAATACATGTTTGAAGAAATACTTAGGTCTCTTTTAGTAGTTAGCCATTGCAGGAGACAGTGTAGGAGGAGAAAAGTAAGAAAAGCATTAATAAAATTTCATCTCCGTAACTCAATATCCACGCGTGCTAAAGATCTGACAGGCGAAATATTGTCGGACGAACAAACCGACAGATATACTGACAGATAAACAATACGCAAACTGAACTGATAAACTGTACATATGCAGTCAGATACGAAACCGCGAACAGTGACTTGACAATCGCGACTCTTATCGACTCGACAACTTAGGCAGATTGAGTGATCTATACGCGTAAAGGAATCAAATAGCTTAACATTTCAGTTGATAGTAGAACCAAATGCATAGTCTGTTTGACAAACTGTGCTATTCGGTTGATTAAACATTAAATTTCTTCTTTTTCTCACCAAATCGACGCGTGGACGACAGCCATTTCGTCCACTTTCTGGCTAAACACAAACGATTACTTGTCAGCTTCTGTACACAAAAACACAAATGATCGGGAGAATTGTTTTTTTAATTCAAATTTCTCCCACTAATGGCATCGCCCAAGCTCTTATCGTTCGATCTATGTACATGCAAGTCAATCGTTCAGAATACGCTCTCTAAAAATTGTGGAGTTCCATCGATGGATCAAAATTAAGCTCACAATTCAATTCGTACTCGAATACACTTCGCTAACCTTATGATTTACTTTCTACAATAAACTGAATCACTTTCCGACTAACTAAAGTCACCTACCACCGACTTTGTGAGGTAAATAATTCATTTAAAAAATAACTCTTCTAAAATCAACAAAGGGGAGGTGGGGGGGTAAAATAAAATAATAATAAAAATAGTGAATAACATCTGGTTTACAATTTTGGTCATATAATCCTCTCTGTGTGTTCGCTTTCTTTAGATATAAAATTTAATAACGAAATGAAACGAAAAAAACGCATTAAACTCTAATTGAAATTGCTTTAGCAAATTTATAAGAATAATAGTAATAATAATAATGTGGTCTTTTTTTTTTGTTTTTTGTTTTTTAATTACTATTCCACTTTATAATCAGGCATAATAGCTATCTATGCACAACTCAATGCTTGCATAAACTATAGTAAATACTTTTATGTAAGATTAAAAATTAATATGATTTCCTGTGCATACCTAAAAGTGTGTGTGTATGTGTGTGTGTGTGTGTGTGTGTGTGTGTGTGTGTTGCATATGCATATGCATATGTGTTTTATTATTGATAATTTTTAGACAAGCAATTCTAAATTAATGCAAACATCATAAACCAAAATAAAATTTACATATAAACATACGAGAGCAATGCTTGGTAAAACGAATAGTAACGATGCCGCGCCACTACACACAGAGAGAGAGTATAGCAAACACTGTTTAAACTTACACAACAGAAGAACTTAGACTACTTACAATGCAGCCAAACCGAACAACTCAAAGTAATAAATGAAACGAAACGTATAACCGCACCATTCATAGATATTTAATTAGTGTATATAACATATATGAATACATTCATATGTATACATAAACACAAGTACACCAAACAGTAAACGCATATATATATATATATAAATATATAAGTATAGTGTACGTAATCTGTTAAGGATTAGTTAGGTACGTGTGCGCTTGCATGTGCCTATGCAAATAGTATCTCTTTTAGTTTATCTCGAAAAAGAATCCACATAAACATCTGTACGTTTCGAAAACCTAAATGCATGCATAGCAGGTAATTTAAAAAGTAATGAGCCTTGCATTTGCGATAAATGATAATTGAGTAAAGCCTGCCAATGACTGTTACCAGTGAACAGTTAACAACTTGAGGTTAATAAATGTGAAAAGAGAAAATTCCTACTATGCTTAAATGTGAAATATTGCGCTATTGAAAGGATGACTAAATCTCTTGAAAACTGCCCTCAATTATACAAATTTACTTTGATCAGTATAGAGCTATCTTCCGAGCAAATTTACGCTCCCGATGAAGAAGACATGCAAAAATGTCTCACTTTCCTTGGTTTTGGAGTAAAGATCGTAGAAAAATTGCATGCGATTCATAGAAAATTCGAACAAAGTCAATATCAAAGCAAATGCTGCTTAGCGGTTGTTCATCTTTTTTTTTTTTTGGAATAAAGCAAAAATCAATTTACAAAAGATGTTTGTATTGAATTCAAAAGAAAAAAGAAAAAAAGGAAAGAAAACTTGTTCTACAATTTTTCAATTCGTTTCATTTCTGAATTAATTTAAATGAATGGATTCGATTCAATTTAATCAAATAGAATGCAATTGATTTGAATTAAAACCAACTATATTGAATTGGATTCAATTGAATCGAAATGAAATGCGAAAAAATCATAACTGATCTGAGCTGATGGGTAGGGAAGAAAAAGAGAGTTGTCTAAGCGAAAACAAGTTCGCAAGAACGCCCACTCCTATTGGCTCCAGCAAGTACGACGCTATTCTAAGACTTTCAATGCCGTGAAAGACACGATAGTCGAGAAAACAAAGCGAACGCAATAGCGAAACAAGTGTCACTAACCACAACGGCAATAACCGAACCCACAAAATTGTATGAAGGTTGGAAAGCAAATTAAAAAAAAAAAATGCTACATAAGTTTTAATGCATCTTCTGTATGGAATAGGACCTTACATCACCATATTAAGCCTTCTTTCGGCCTCGGGAAAATAGCAAAAAAAAAATATAGAATAGTAAGTAAAACTAAATACAATTTTTTTTGACTTGAAACTCAGAAAATCGTATAGCAACTGGATTATGATGCGGTTGCTGGACATATGACAGAACACGACTGAACAGAATACAGGGCGTATATAAGGCTGCAAAATTTCTCCATATGTTAGAACTTTTTAGATGTCCCATTACAAATGCTCATATCTATATATACATATATGTGTTGTGTGCGGCTTTAGATTGTGAAAGAAATTTCCTTACTTTTATACCCATTCACATTTGGTTGGTTTGCTTAAAATTAAAAATAAGAAATATGAAATATCAAACGAACTCTCACTCGCAATTATGCACACATCATCATCATATCGGATGATCCAAAAAGATTAACATTTAAAATAAAAAAAGCAACAAGAAGAAGAGATTTTATATCATTACATCTCTGATATCAACAGTAAGCATCTTTCCATCGTCCCCTATTGAGAGTTGTAGTTGTCGTTGTCGTCGTCGTTGTCGTTGTCGTCGGCGTTGCCGTTGTTGTGGTTCGTGGAGAGGTATTAAAAATAAAATAAATAAATGAAAATGCAAGCAGGGTAAGGAGTACGCCTTCCCTTTTTTTTTTTTTCAATTTGACGGGGAAATTTCTATATAACATAAAATACAAATAAATTGGCAGAATATAAACACATCTCGGCACACATCCAAAAAACATTACAGTGCGTGCCGTGCTCCGTGGTGCCTGTTTTTCTTTTTAAATGGGAAAACAGTATAAAAGCCACAGAAGTTTAATGTTTACTTTCTTTTTCTCTTGCTCTCTCTCTCTCTCTCTCTCTCTCTCTCTCTCTCCCTCCCCATATCAATCCATCCCTTTCTCGCTCTATCGCTCTCTCTTTCTGCTTTCTGCCTTTCCCTTTTTGTGTGTTTGTATGTCATACTGTTCCGATGATAGAATTAAGCACAGAAAGCGTATATGTTCGCACAAATCTTTGTTCATACGTGCGAATGTTAGTAACATTGTAACGTCTGCAATATAAATTAAATAACAATTTTTTCTAATTGAGAATTATGCGTATTCTAAGGGAGAAGGAATTTACGTTTAATGAAAATTTATATTTCTATTATTAATAATAAAAAAAAAAAATAAAAATGAGAAAAGCATTATTTGTCTTAGGAAAGAACATTACATTTTCCACCGCACAGTTTTAAAGCAGAGTTGTCCAAGTTTCGAACTTACCTAAAACGCATTAGAAGGAGAATAGATAAAATGGACAGAGGCCTAACATAGCATGCATTAGATTAGACATAGGGTAAAGAATGATGATGATAATCATGATCATAAGTAATGCACAGTTTACAGCATATAATTAATTGACTTAAATTTTACCTGGAATTGTAACAAAAGCGAAATTTTATAATTAATAATATATCGGAGATTGTTAATCCCCGAAATCAGTTGTGGCACAAGAATGTATCAAATTTATGCGCTTGTATGAAATGACATGAGATTGGCTTACCTTTCATTACACTAATTGTGCTTTAGGAGACCCTTTCTAAATCGATTTGAGCCAGTCTGTCCGTCTGTCGTTCTTGCTTCCTTGAGTTAAACGTACAGGTCGCAGGGGTTGAATCAAATACGATACAACGACATGCTTTAATCCAATGGTGAACGCTATTGGAAATGATGAAATGAACGGCACACTTCTTTGACCGCTCCCCATATGAGGGTTCAGTTTGAGATATCATTACATGAATAACTGTATTAAATGAAGTGGTGTTGGGTATTTAATAGTGGGCACTACAGTGTATTTCGATCGATTAAACAAAGTTTGAATTTAAACTTAAACACTTTGCTTTTACTTTTTGCGAGATCATAAGCGCACACACTTATCAATTGCTTTGCAGAGCATGTTCGTTAAGTAAAAGATATTGTTTTCCTCTATAAAAAGTAATGATCTGTAGCCAATAAGAGAACATTAACACATTTTCCCTCAATTCCTTCGATTATTCTAACACAACTGAGGCCGTGCCTATGCTTATGTCCATAAAAAATACAAACACAAGCATTAAAAATAATTCTTGAATCTGCTCTCATACTTTGGCAAAAGATTAGAAATTAAAGCTCCATTACTCGCCGTAAGTGACCCATCGATATTGTCTTAGACATCAAGTCCATATTATTTTTAGACAAGCCCTGTCTTCAGGGCTTCGATGTCATTTCGATTGTTTCTTTTCAACTGACGCTACTCTTGATGTATCCACAACAATGATAATAATTCGAATTCTCTGTTGTTATTGTTGCTGCGGATGGGAAAAAATATCCTTTAAACTTACCGTTGGCTTGACAAGTGTTTACGGTACTCATTTGAATCGACGGATGAGGTCATCACAGTAACTGCAGACTATACGGAAGGATCTTGATAAATAATTCTATAAAATAGGCATAATGCGCCCACTTTTAAATCAAACATACACGAACACCATTCCCACCTTCCGTCCATACAACCCTAAGGGACAAGCCCCTGTGGCTGGTGACATCAAAAGAAAGAAAAGTGGAGAAAGAGAGAGACTCTGCAAAGTTTTATCCTCGTCTCGATAGCATTATTTCATCATTCGGCTTTCGCCTTCGAAACGAATCTTTACCTTACATATTTACGAAAAATTACATATTTGCGAGGCAGCCATCATTCTCGAGCAAAAATTTCCATTTCATTGGCATAACTTACTTAATTTTATTTTGTAAACTACAAAATCATCTCAACTGAACCGTTTCATATGTGCACGCGTTTCTGGTATATGGTGCGTACGTTTTCTGGATGGATTATATAACTGAATGATGGATTACATCCAATCAAATGTAAATTTTTAAAGAAAATTGAATCGTCGTCTACCATTTCTACAACGATGGAAAACATGCTCTAAGTCATTGATTCAAAACAAAAGACGTTCCCAGTTCGTCTTTTTTATCTGTCATAGCTGCAGTCTCGTCGGCATTTGCACCCGAAATTTTC
Source organism: Glossina pallidipes (assembly GCA_000688715.1). Classification (NCBI taxonomy): domain Eukaryota; kingdom Metazoa; phylum Arthropoda; class Insecta; order Diptera; family Glossinidae; genus Glossina; species Glossina pallidipes. The sequence goes on along the minus strand of KK499789.1, from coordinate 175,910 downwards.
ACAATCAATAAAGAGAAAATTGTTGTATTTTTATATACGGAAACCGGATTTCTTTCACTAATTTTACGATACTTACATGGTCTGTCTTGGACTAGTGGCTTGAAACACATACTGACAATGGGCCGTAATATGGACAAGCTGGCTTTGTTTACTAGGTTTCTTTTGGGTTTATCTACCAATATACGTTTCTCACTCTCTATCCTTCTGTCTGTCTCTTTTTCTCCCCCTCTCTATAATAACTAATACGAAAAACTAACACTGTAGGAATTTTTAATGAACGCTGGTGGATGATATTCAAAATCAATCTCGTTTCATAGTCGTAGCCTACTCGGCGACTATGGACTGTGTAACTAGTAGAGAAAGCAATGTTTTTTTGTCAAATTTCCCAAATTTTTCAGTTCAGTTAGATAGACTAACTAATTGGATTTGTATGTAAAATGCTTTCTTTATCCGAACCTTTATGAGATTGGGTTCGTGAGATTGAATTATGTTAATTAGTATAGCATAGGTTTCATCCACAATTCTTACGAGATTAATTTGCAAATTCAATGCATTTGAATGCTTCTTCCATTCGAATATTACGACTCGACTCTCTTAACTCGATCGAGTTTCTTCTCAGGAAATACTCTGCTTATGTACGCAAGTTACCTAATAGTACCTGATTTCATTATTACATTTTCATGTTAATACCTTCCTCCGTGAACTGTTATTAATCTTTTCGCAAATCGTGAGCTGCATGAGACTACTTTGTCTTATTACGTCGGCTCACGAATCTCTCACGAATTCGTATTTGATTTTATGGTTTGAAGACCTGTGTTGGCGATCTATTTGCAATGACTTCTTTGCGTTTAGGGTCAGAATTTTTTTTTTATATAAACCAATCCCTTAGTAGATGCCGTCTATTCGTGTAACACTGTGACGTTCAGAAAGAATGGTAGGAAGAAGAAACAAATGTGAAGGTGAGGGCGCAGTCTAGTGAGGTCGAGGCGAGTACTCACTGCAGCTAGGAAATACATGAAATCAGAAATTTTAACCTTAATAGAGCGTAATATTTTTTAGCTTACATATATATATAAAAAGGAAAAGAGAAGCAATAATAAGGGGGGAGGGAGATCTAAGGCTTCACTTCTGCAGTTTCAAATAATTTCAGTGCTTATGTGAAGACTGAACACTGCCTGCAAACGCCTGAAACGAATGAGCTTCCGAACGAAAGCAACTGCCATTTTCTTATTCTAAGAACATAAACCATTTTGAAGTTGATTTGCGGTTAAATGAAAAATACTGTAATGAAATATTTTTAATAAAATCTTTTTTGATTTAATATGAAAAGAAAAAAAAAAACACCAAAAATTGTTTTCATATTGAAGCTTTAATGAAGTCGGTTTGGCAGAATAAGTGACAAACGCGTAAACCAAACAGACAGTCAGGCAGGCAGGAAGGCAGAGAATTTAATTTTATGCAGTTTTCTGAATTTCTGAGCATTTTATCTTCCCTTGTTTTTTTTTGTTTTTTTGTTTTGACTACTTATATAAATTCTGAGCAGAATTCTTAATTTAGCAAGACATTTGTCATTAAATCGCTGAATGAATGAATGAATGCACGTATGTATGTAATAACTAAACGCGAATTAAAAGGAAAAATGCAAACAAATAGCATAGGGAAAGAGAAAAGAATAAAGAGGGAAAGAGATAGAATGAGTGATAGAATAGAGAGGGAAGAAAGGGAAAGGAATACGTTACACCGATCTGATATATATATGTGTGTGTGTGTAACTATAATTACATTCATCGAATTAATGTATGAGTATAAGTGTGAACGCATCATGAATCTACAAAATATTATATATGCAATTAAAAGAGATGTCTTGATGCTAATGATAATGACGATAATGATAATGATGATGATGATGATGATGATGGTGATGGTGATCATGGAAATGTTAATATGATCATGATGATGATGACGATTTTGCAATAAAAGTCGTTCATCAATGAGGGTGTGTATGAGTTTACACATATGCAATATGTAGATATGTATTATATACATATGTTATTTGTAAAAACGAAAATTTTCAAGAATATGAAAAATTATTGAAGCAAAAATGCAACAAAGCAATATAAAAACTCAATCAAGCTTAAAATAAGCAAATAAATAAATAAGAGGAGAAAAATTAAAAAGTAAAAAAATAACGAAAATTCTTTCAATTTTATTGCTGAAAAGCCAAGTAAAAATTTACAAAGAAAATTATTATACACAAACAATTGCCAAAAAAGAATAAAATAAATAAAAGAGAAGCAGCGAGCGAACACACACACACGCGCGCACACAATGAGCTCCTCAGAGAAAAACAAAATGCAAAAAGCATAAAAAGCAAGTAGCGCCCTACGCATACATAACACATGCTTGGATATATGAGCACACCATGCCATGCCATGCTGTTGACGTAAATATGATGATAAAATGAAAAGAAAATACCAAAAAGACAAAGAACACAGAAAGCAGCCTCGCATAAAGCATTCAGTCAAACACTCAGTCATTCAGTCATTCATTCGCATTCACATTTACATGCAGATGTAAACAAAATATGTAAACATTTCTTCTTCTTGGTTTTTTTTTTTTTTTTTGTGTTTTTTGTTTTTCTCTTTCGAATGCAAACACACATGGAGCAGACGTTAGTAAATGCACGTGTATTGGTTATAAAAGATTGCAATTGTAAGAATTTTACTTACACTTACATAGAGGTGAAAAAGTGGCAATGTCGAAAGACCGAGAGAGAGAGAAAGAGATAGAGAGAGTGCTAGAGTGTTACTCAACATTCACATCTCTATACAAATAATAATAATAAACAGCTTCTTGTTTCATTAAAACCTTTCCCTTTGCAATCACCGATTGTGTTGATAGTTTATGTGTTCTTTTTGTAGCTGCAGCTCAAACAAACATGAATATATTTTGTATATATGCTTTTCTGGTTCATTCTGGTTAATAACACTACTTCCACTACTTCACCGTGCACAACACTAAAGTAAAGACTAGGCAAGTGTAATGTATAGAGTATAGTTAGCATAAGAGCATTTGATACATTATTCAAGTTGCACTTAAACAGCTTTTTCAGTTTTTTCTATTCAATACATCTCTTTGCATTATTAGCTACTGAGTTTACGTTTACAAAAGTCGCCTTAAACAGATGATGAGTTTTTTTTTTTTTTCATTTTTTCTCTTATTTTTTTGTTTTTTTTTTTAATTTCAATGCTTTACAAAATTTAACTATGTATACGTCTAGTAGTAGTAGTAGTAGTAGTGTGTGCTGTGTGTGCTACTCTTTTCTGCTTGAATAGACTCCTCCTCCTCTTCTCTTTTACTTAAAAACTTGACTTCCCTGTGTTAGCTTTCCGTTACCGGTTGATACTTCTCTGTACGTATGCATATATACATATATATATATATACATNACTTCTCTGTACGTATGCATATATACATATATATATATATACATATATATATATATATATATATATATATATATATATATATATATATATATATATACATATATATATATACATGGATGTATATATGAATGTTTTTATAATTTTTTATATATATTTGTTTGCCTGCATTTATATGTTCGAGTTTTTTTTTTGCTTAATTTCTTTTCCAAAGTTAAAGTTTCTCTCTCCTTTCTACTCAGTCACGTTCTCTCTCTCTCTCTCTCTCTCTCTCGCTCTCTGTTAACTTTAATAGTAAATGATTGGCTTCAATTGGCTTCAATTGACTAGAGTTTAATTCCCAAATTGTTAGCTTTTTTTTTTTCTTTGCCTTACTTTGATCTATGATAGATCCTCGACTGTCTGTGCGTACATTACAGTTTTCTTTTCTTTACCTTCGAAGATGCGAAACTGAATGACTGTATATTGAAAAGGACGTCTAAGTAGATTTTCTGTTTATCTCTGTTGACTTAACGATTCATTTCTCTCTCGATTTTTTTTTTCATGCAAATTTTTGTTTCGAGGGCTTTGTTTGTCTGCAGAAGTAACGTTTACTAGCAACTATTGTATATCTATTATATTAACAATAGCTAAAAATTGGCTGTTGAGGTAGGAAGAAGAAGTGTTTTCATTGTGCATTCAATTGATTTTGTTTAAATTGAACAAAAACAACTACGATTTTTTATTCTTTTACAATACTAGATATTTCGTTGTTCGTCTTTCAAAAATAATTTAAATAAATTTCCAAGTAATTGGTAAATAATAATAACAAAAAAATGGAAACCACTTCCGGTTAACGCACAAATCGTTTATAAAAGACCGTTCGTCTATATTTCTCATATTAATTTTGTTATGACTGCTGAATCAGAAAAAGAGAGCGTTTGTCGAAAAATCTTATTGTTTAGTTTATCGCCACACTTTAGCAAAGCAAATAAATGATAAATTCATTGCGAAAAAGTAAAAATGTTTTAATGAAGTCACTCTACACTTTACAGTAGCTATTAAGCTGAAAGTTTGGAGTGTGAAACAGTCAGGAAAACTTGAGATTGAGAATCACTTTATAATTACTTTTTGCTGCGATCTGACTTTGTCTGTCCGTCTGTCTGTCTGCCGTGATTTTTCCTGTTCAACTTATTGTGGCGATGGATTCAGCATTATTTTTCCAAATCGATCTAACTTTGCATGTCTGTCCGTCTGTCCGTCCCATTCTTTCGCCTATATTTTGTGTTTGACGTACAGGTCGCAGTCTATGAGATACTTTAATGAAACTTAGTATACAGTGTATACTGCGATTTTTAGTCTTTGCAATAAGTATTTTTTCACTTAATTTGAATTTTACTACATCTAATATATAGTTTACACCAATAACATATTCCCACATTGCCGTTAATATTCTACTTCTATACATATGTTATCCGGACCTTGATTTGTATACAATCAGAAACTAGGCGAATTTTGGTGACAATTAAAGGGAATAACCGTTTGCAGCGAAGCAAATGCTGGTGACGTCACGTAGAACCACGCCAATCGAAACCCTGACACATATATGCATTCATTTTAAATTTATAATAAATCTAATTGCGCCCTCAGTCCTTAACGGCATTTTAGAGGCAAGTTGGCAACATTTTAATTAGCTGATGTATGTTTACGTCTCATTATGAGACTACAGAAGAAACTTATTTATGATAATCTTATAGTAGGGTTTTTTGATTTCTACAAAAGTGCTTTCATCATGTTATGTAAGTTTTCTTTGCGCGAAAATTGAAAAATCAATATTCGGTTGATCTCTTTTAAATCAGTAAGTGAATTATTATATTTATGTGCCTCCAACATCCTTCCATTCGTTGCTTTATCTTTTCAAATCTACGTACGATACGATGGTACCTGATATACTCATGTATCCCTTTAATTGATATATTTACATACATACATCCTTGTACATTATGATTGTTGGATAACGCACTGACAGCTTCTATATAATTATAAAACACTTTATATTTTTGCGCAGCCCAGTCGAAATTAGTGTAATAATATTGCTTTGGGTTTCTATTCAATTTTCATAAATAAACTTTCTAAGAGACAGTGTACTTTTATGAGACGAAGCCCATTGCTGAGAGGATTGAAAATGTTTGGAAAAGCCATTCTAGAGGATCACAATTCATTTTTCAATTTTTACGATTTTCCACCGATTATTTTAAGGTGGTTTGGTTGATTGTGTTCGCCGAAAATCCTCAAAAAGGAAACAACGGAAATTCTATCCGATTACTTTCTAGTCAATTGAACTAATGGAGCGAGCATCTCAGTATTTCAATTTGAAATAATATTTTCAAAAATTTCTCATTGGTCAAATTGATATGTTGTAAGGTGACAACGAGCAGAACCTATTAAAAAACACACTTTTAAATGTCACAACATCAACCATCTCGATGCACTAAACGAGACATTTACTTAACAAATTTCACATCAATCACAACAACTTGTTCTTGTTGTTGTTGTTGTCGTTGTATTTAGAAGAAAACTTTGCAACGAAAGTCTGTCACTTGTTTTTTTTGTGCGTGCTTTTCTATTGTGCGAATGTGTGTGTGTATTTGCAATTTTCCATTATATATATATATATTTTTTTTTTTTTTTTTATATAATTTTATTATTTGCTTAAAGTGAAAATGTTACATCAGGGAATTCATTCTCAGCAGTTGGTTATGCTCTAAAACTTTCACTCGCTCTTTAGCTCTTCAGCTTTCCGAGTTACCGTAGTAAGAATGAAAAAACAAGAAGAAAATTTACGAAAATAAATTGGGCTGGGCATTGGGCCGTCGTAAGAAAAGTGAAACCGACAACAACAATAACAACAACAGCAGCAGCAGCAGCAGCAGTAACGACAATAGCATAGCAAAACACCCATTTATCGAGTGTCTCTAAAGAATGTTTTATATTTAAATATTCGACTTTTTTTTTTTTATCCTATTTCGCTTCTTTTACTGAAAGACATTTTGCTATTTGGGGCGTGAATTAGTTGAAATGGAAATTTTTGAATTTGTTATTTTGTTTTTGTTTTTTTTTTCTTTTCTTTGCATGAATTCAGTTTTTTGTTTCTTTTACAAAATTTATTTGAGATAATTTATCAAAGTATTTTGTAATCTGGGAAAAATAATGCTAAAGTAATTTGTCTATGTAGTCAAACTAATTGATGATTATTATAACAACAACAATAACAAAATACTTAACAATTTATTATTATGCTTATTTTGCAAACATTTTCCTTTTTGAAAAGCGATAGGTGGCCGGATTATAATGTTTATGTGCGATTGAATGAGGTGCGAAAACATTTATACTCAGCCGGCCTAGGCCCTGGAAGAAAAGGAAAGAAATTTATTTAAGAAAATTAATAATAAAAAGAGATGTAGGAAAACGAACGTATCGACTACTCAGTTAACATTTATAGATAACAGGCAATCAATTAGAGTAAAAGAATAAATTGGTAGAGGAAGTAAGTTTCGGTTTATTTTTAAAAGCGATTACCTCGCTAGTGGGAACAACCCAATGGCTGCGTTAATTTCGATTGAAATGGTTTTTGAGTTTACCTTTTACTGATACTCAAGCAGGCCTTTGGTAAAGTTATCGTGAATTTGCGTGATTCGATTGATTGCAGTGCAGCCGTATAGGTTTAGATCGGTTAGGTTTCATTAAATGGCCGTTAACTCCGAGTCGGTTAATTAAGTGCGCATTGCATTAAGTGAAAGAAAGGCTTACGCAAGTCAAATTTACATCACAGCAAAAAATAGAAAATAAGCAAAAATGTCTTAAAACGATAAACAATGATATGAGTAAGCATTTAAGTCAGAAACTCCCTAAGGAAGTGAAAAGCAGAGCAATTAGTTGAGTGAATTCAGTGAAATTTTGTTTCGACCTTTTCTGAAATACCAGCTAGTTTCGCGCCATTTATGATGTTCTTATTTTTAAGTTGAAAGCGGGTCCGCTCCGTTATCTGTAGCGCTTTCTGACCACTACTCTGCCCGCATGTATAGGAGGCATCTTCTAAGTGGACTGATTATCAAAAGAATGTTGGCCATGAGGCTTGAGTTGTTGGCGATAAGAGTGCTATCAATAGCAGAATACTTTCTATGATAAGTTAATCTTCATTTACTCTGGCGGGGAGAAAAATTAATTTTGATTTAAGAAGATTGATCTCGATTTTGAATAGATTTCTATATATGGGTTCGTGGCGAAAATTTACCGCAATCAGAGATCAAAGTATTCTCTGATATGCGATAGTGAAGACAATCATCATCTGCTCGATGTTACATTGATGTTATCTTTGAAATTACTTAAGCGAAAAGTTCTCGCTGGTCCCAAGAAGTTCCGTAAAAGGTGTTGAGGAACCTTTCATTTAAATTTATCATTGAGTAGATATATTCTTGCCATTATAAAAAGCCACCTTAACCTTACTACAAAGTCTTTAGTTGAATGGAAGAATGGAATCCTCTTCTTTGCAACTACATTAGTTGCCTTGGGCACACTTTGTGAAGTTCCTAAACGTGTCAGTAGAAAATACTAGAAGCTGATGTTTTTTAAGTGCTAGGCCCTTTCTCACCGTTTGAGATACAGTGATTATTAGATTTGTGTGGATGCATCTAATGCCTAGAAGGGTTTAAGACGCGACCCACCTTTTATTATACCGATCGATTCAGAAACCTTTCCTGAATCAAAAAGATCCCTGCATCGAAAGTTATTCGGCATCGACCTGTCTAACAGCCTATCTGTCTTTTTTCTTGTGTTCAACATACAGGTCGCAAAATTTCGCGATATTTTAACGAAGTCTGGTATACTGGCATACCTTAGTCCATTTTTATGGCTTTTTTAGGCTTTATGTTGAAAAAAAGAGAAGAATAAGAAGGTTTTTGACAAAAAAATTTATTTTGCTAAAATTTGGACCACGTTAGTTTACGTTTTGAGTACCCTCTTAAAGAAGCGGTACCGTCGAAAATATGTACTCACTTGGATGCAAAGTTCGCTTTTTGATATTTTATGTTGTAAATAAATGAAGAATTATATTAAGTGAAATGGTCAGGAAATTTAATGCTGCCCTTGCCCGACTGCAATGTCTTTATTTGATTGAAATTACATCTCGATGGTGACTTTCAAGTCTTTACTTTCCACCTTTTTGAACTTAAAGCGTCTTTTGGATTAGAAATAACATAGAAAAAATATTTGAGCAAATTTCATACTTAATACATTTTGCTGAGTTATTAGAGAAGACAATGGAAAGGGCTCAATATGATTTATTTTCAATAAGGATTATGTTTGTTCAGGTCGAAACACCTTGGTACACAGAATTTCATCCAAATCTCACGTTAAACGTACAAACATAGGCAGACAAAATACAATCAAACATGTGGACAGCCATACAGACAGAAAGATAGAGGTGCTTGGACTGATTCAGAGATCGCCTATAAATCTATCGGTATAGTGTCGGTATAGTGTATATATTTGGATGGTACATACATCCATACAAACTTAATATACCATTACTGACATGGTGTAGGATATAGAAGTCGTCATATGAAAAATGCGATACAAATGACATTGACTGTAATGAAGAATCCATATTTCATCCACCGGCAAACTTTGCGCGAAAAAAAATCCTTTTTGTTTTGCTGTGCTGTGAATCATCAGCACCTTGACCGTTTCTGTCAAAAATGGGTAAACGCAATATCCACTTCGAACAGAGACAACTCATAGACAACTCTTTACACAAAATAGTAAATACACTGCTTTGTGATGTCACTTAGGTGACAGCCATCTCACGCAACTTCACTTTTTACGATTTTGTGCACCTTTTTAATGTGTTCCAGAGCAACTGCCTGCCGAATTCGAACGACCAGAGCGTTCAGCATGTATTATTGCTATTTATACGGACGCGTTTAAAATCACACTGACTAGCACTTATCTCGATAGACCAAAGTCAAAAGAGCACATGTTAAGTTATTACTTGTCTTCCACCGTTAAAGACACTGCTTTACTAACACATGAACTACAGAGTTTTCCTTTGTTTTGAAAATTTCGCAAAAGTAGCGGCACTAAAGTGCCTGTAGTCTGTAAACTATAGGTCAGGATGTCATGGGATTTCGACATGTGTCGTTTAAATCCAAACATCATATGGATTCGTCGTAAACGTAATCTCATGAAGGTATGAAAGGTGAATACGGACTTTAAGTGTTGCGCGCTGAAATTAAATGATTTTTCATTTGATTTTTGAAAACATTTTTTCCCTACGTATGCTTAGATGTTTTATAGTTTTCAGTTTCAGTTTCAGTTTTTTCCTTTTTGAGGGAAATCTTTCTTATTTATGTTATTTTAATTTTTTTCCTCACTATGTCATACTAAACTTTTATATCCAATAGACTAAGAAAATGTTTTTTTTTTTTTTCTCTCTTTTTTTTTACAATTCGCCATTTTAATAAATGTTATTATGCCAAAGCAATTTTCGCTGTCATAACTTTTGACTTTGAATTTACTTCCTTAGCAAGATAAGCATTTTACTTAAGCTTCTAACGTTGTCGTATATTCATCTAGTAAAGTAATAAAAGTGATAAAAAGAATAACGAATGAAAAAGAGAAACAAGGAAAACTATAGCTACAAATATATATAGCCTTGAAAATGTTTTTATAGCACGAGCTAACCTAACGAAAGTTACGAATGAACTTGCAGAACTCAAAATCAGTAGATGAAATCAGAAGCAAGCATCATCGAAGTTTCATTTAATAAAATTGGTATAAAGACAGTAAAGGACTGAAGGCTGGTCACTATCAGCAACGACACAATGCCGTATGAAAGCGTTGTCATCTTATCTTCTTCATATGCGTATGGCAAATGTGGACATTAGTTAAGTAAGAAAGAACTAGTGATCGCGACTAATCTTAAATACCCAACAACTTGAGAGATTTTATAATAAACAAGAAAATCCTATTCATTTTATCTCGAGTTTTCAACATCTTCTCTGTCCTACAAACGTGCAAACATACCTCTGAAAGTTAAAATCTGCTGTCGAGGACTTAATAAGGCGATATGCAAGCGATAGCTTACGCTCTCCTAATTAGCAAGAACATCCTGCAGTTTAAAAGGCCTTCAACAATCTAGGGTATCGGATATGAAAGCTTGGGTATCGTTTAGAACTCCCCCCCGAAAGCCCAGAATGGATGTACTATTTTATTAATGGCTGTTTCGTCAATAATTCCTTCTGAGGCGTTTCTCAGTTTAGCTGTTAAAAGCTCCTTCAAAACATTTGAGCATTTTTGGCTAATAAAAGCGCAGAGATCGCGTCCACTTTCAGGTTGGATAAGAAGCCTTCCTCTGAGAATATATTTACGACTCCATAATTTTTGCAATCGTAAGCGGTTTAACAAGACGCAATATGTAGGAGACAGCTACAGCATGGCTATTATCCAAATAGGTGTCGTGTTTGCTGACAGTGGAAGAGAAATACCACATGCATCACTACTTGATGGCCACAATAGCAAAATTGCATTAACTGAAGTACGAATTGCTGCCCGAACCAATATATCTCTATGCGTTAGTGATGGCTATTAAATCCTAATTTCCTTATGCTTTTATAAGAGAATTCGTAACTTGGAGATATATTAAGCATTTTATGCATTTAGATGTGAAAAAAACGTGAGGAAATAAAATGATTTTATGTAAGAGTCTCTTCATTGGTGTGCAAATGGAAAGAAGTGCGAATAAAGGGACAGAGAGGAAAAGGGATAGAAAGAAGTAAAAAAGAGGAAATCATGATATGATAATTTCAATTATCTTGGATATTAAAGAAGAAAAGTGCATTTTATCCAATGCACACAAAACTCCAAACATGAAATGTGCGGTGCATCATATAAAAACTTAGCTTGGTTTTTTTTTTAAGTGTGTATGTATTTTATAATGATGATTTTGCGGATGAGTTTCCCTTCGTAATGACTTTATACTGTCTTGATCTTATTGGAAATTGGTTTTTAAGGGGGACATTCCAGGTGAGAATTGCAAACCTTTTTCCTAAGCGAGTTTTGCTATATGCAACCGAATTTCTTCATACTGAAAACTCACGACCAGATCGCGCTCATTTCTCTATTATTGCTTGGCAGCACTCCTAGTGATGATTTTATACAGAGGAAACAGACCACAACACACCACGCTCTGTCCGCAACCTCAAATCGAGCCGACAGGGATATTTAACTTTATCGTTGATGTTGATGATTCAACTCCAGTCTATATTTTAATTACCTCGGCTTTGGGTTTTTTTACGCATTCACTCTCCATCACTCGTAAGGATTCATTTATTTTTTATTTTTTTATTGACGCTTATGTAACCTCGAAGCCATTAAGGTCTATCATAATAGATTCCAATGCCTACCATAGATGCAGGTAATAAAGTAAAATAATACAAAGTTTTCTCAAACAATCCACAAGAGAAGAAAGGAAAGTGGAACGTAGAGGGAGAAAAAAAAAAAAATAAAAATAAAATATAAAAAAGAATGAACAATGAAGAAGAAAAATTGAATAAAAATAAAAGGGAAACAGGAACGGAAAGGTAACTAAACTAGACATACCACAATCAAACCTACATCTTAATACTGAGTGAGATAAGAGCATCTAAATTATCGCAACTCCCTAGGCAGGGAATTATAAGTCTTACCTAAAGGGTATTGAGCATGTAACTCGAGGAATCAGCGGAATTTTTCCCGTTAACCATTTTCCTTTTGGGAGGCATTGTCCACGTACGCGTTACATATCCGCTTGAGAGTGAGACAAAGTGAAACTTTTTTAAAATAGCAAAGCGAAATATATCGAACGAAAGGCAACAAAAATTTTAGCTTAACGCTACCGAAAGCTATAGACGATATCTGTAAAAATTCTTTCTCACACTCGCAAGCTCAGTGGCAAGTAAAAATGTTGCAGTAACACCTGACACAAGCAAACATATTCATGGGCTTAAGATGTATAGACGGTAGACGTAGGAACAGAAACAGAAAGTGAAAAAATCTATAACGATTTCAAGCGATCTTTGAAACGATATTTGCCATTAGTATGTAAAACTTCTGCTTAATTAATTAACTTGCGCGTGATGTTGGTCTTACAATCTATGAACGAATTTATGCAGTAGTCGTGCAAACGTGTACCAAATTGAAAAAATTTCATACTAAAACCATTGAATATTTTTGCTACAAAATTTTTTAATTTAATATCGAAAGAAGTAAAATTGAAAAATTGCTTTACATTCTTTGTTATAGTTTTCTCCTTTGCTCTTTCTATTATTTAATTTAAATTAATTTTCTTTTTTTATCCACATATTATTATTTATTTATTTATTTTTTATTTTTTTTGTTTGTTTGTTTTTTTTAAACAACTTTTTTATAATAATAATAATTAACAAAAACTGTGGCTATCGGCCAAATCTACTGAATTAAAAAAACAAAAAAAAAATGGCGGAAATGTGAACTTTTGCTCTGTTAGAATAAATGGAATTTTTTCCTGTTTCAATATTTTGCGATGAAAAAAATAAAAAACAAAAATCAACACAGAACTTCTATCCAGCTTGCATCGAATTTTGTAGACGTATCGCCAGTTTCGTTGGCGTAACTGGAGAAAAAGTCTTTACAAAAGTTGTTAGTATGTCGTACGCGTTCGATATGATCTGCAAATGAATAGTAAATACATCGATTGCATAGAACAAACCTCTCAATAATTTATTATGTCAGAAATGAAATTTTTCTTCAATTCTTTTTATAATAATTACACTGATGACCTAAGAAAAGAAGGGATGCTACCCTTCGGTAAAATATTTGTTGTCTTTCTGTAATTTTCGCTCCTGTATCAATAACGTTAATGAAAAAAATTTCCGTGCCAACTTCCAAAATGCAAAGAAAGGAACTGAATTTAATGTAAGGAAACCCACGATTCGATTTAGATGATTTTTGAGTCCAGTGTACGCACCAACCCTGAAAGAGACGAAATGTAAAGTTAATTGTTTTTTTGTTTTTCACAAAAGTGTCAAGTCACAACTTGGCTTTGATTGGATAGACGGACAATCGGACATAGTTAAATTTCCCACTTTATGGAATTCTTGAAGGACACTTCTTTGTGTTGCAAGCACTTAACAAGTTGCGTAATAATACACTGCCACTAGTGATCATAATATAAATGAATAAAAAACTAATTTTGATATTTTAATTCTATTATATATTGGCCACCCTGCCAGTCCAACTAGGAATTTAAATAAACATATAAAATGTTTTTTGCTATAAAATTTGATCATTTTTTCATTTCGAACTAAAAAAGTGAAAGAGAACTTTTACGTTCGTTATTGCAAGCCAGCAATGTGTGAAGAGTAGTAAAGAAAAACCAGGTCATTGTGTTTGTATAACAAAGTGCTCGTGTTGGCTGTTGTTTACTTTTCCAGCAACATTAAAAACACATTAAATTATAGCAGTAATGCATCGTATCTTTTTAAATAGATTTTCAATAGATTTTCAATAGATTTTCATATTCAATAGCGCGGAAACAAGATGCACTAATTTTATCAATCCGCATATAGCATGCAGAGACACGCATCTGCGATCTCAAACTGCACATATATACTCGTATTTTTAATCTATTTAACCACGTCCATGATCTGTCCTAGCCCTAGACAGATTATGATAAGATAATGTTTTCATCAAAAGATAATGAAAATCACATTTTTTATAGGACTAAGAAGGGAAGTAAGAAACGCTAATGTATTTCGCTTTGTTAAAAAGTCTCAGCAATTGCCACTTATAGGATGTGGACAGCGTTTAGACTGAGGCACAAGCTTACAGGGGTGGTCTACCTGAAATCCTTCTGGGTATTACGTACATCCGTAGACAAATTGAATGTAACCTCTATCTACAATGGCTAACGTAACGTATAAAGAAAAAGTAACTTTTAAATTTGAAAAGCTCGATTGTCGGACAGACATATTGACTGAAAGATAGGATAATAAAACGAAGTGTATTTGTTCTATGAAATTTGCAATATTTCCCGGTAATTCCGAAATGTCTCTTGTCTGTTTTCAATAAATTGAAGAAAGTAATAATTGCTTCCTAAAAAGAAACACAAAGATACTCACTCGTATTTCAATTAAAATCTCTCAATAAATTCTTTCCCATTTGTTACAAAATTTCTCGACGGCCACCCAATTAGTTGTAAATCTCAATTTGAAGATAATATCTTCAAAGCGAAGCGTAGATAATATTTGGTTTTGTCTTAACGTTGCCTAATCTTCCAAACAATTCTTACAATCAAAACACTGTTGATAAACACATTGTTTCGATAGAAATAAATGTCAAATACACTTAATATTTACATAAAATATCAATTAGGTGCCTGTGTTCTTGTATGTGTTTTTTTTTAATGTTATTACTTTTTTGCTTTGAAAAGTAAGGTTTTCCTATCCGCACTGCAATTAACAGCAAGAGATTTTATTATCAACTAGGAAATAAATGTAGACTAAGATTAGAAGATAAATCCGAGCACCACCCAGAAGTACGCATTAAAATTTCTAATCATTTTACAACTTAAAAAAAAACAGATTAGGAAAACCATTTCTTTACATCGATATAAATTTTTTATTCATTTATTTAAATCCATTTTATTGGTTATTATCAGTTGCCCTCCTACTTTTTGTGCCTATGTATTATTTATGTATTTACTCTTTTGGTATTTGCTTGTATAGATTTAACGACTCGTTCATCATTTTCAGTTCAGTTTTTGTTGTGTCTTTTGTCCGAGTGAGATTTTCTACGAAGTTTTATCGACATAGGTTCGTTTGTGTTTGTTACCAGATGATACGGCAAACACTTCAATTGCATTTCTGGACTACAAATAGTGAATGAAATGTAATTATGCCGTTTTCTTACTCTACAGATGTCATTATAGACCGCAGTAAAGTAAAGAAAGCTTAGTTTTTCCAAATAGAGTCTCCCACGACCATTGAGTTCTTAGTTCAGATCGTTTGCCCACTCGGTCACGCAGACGGACAAAAAAAATTTTTCCTTCTTTCTTTCACTCAAAATTTATTGTTTTTCCACATTAAAATTAACAATTAACAACAATTCGAAAATCAAAAACTTAGGGATGCCGTCTAACAAGAGAAGCCTACATTAATATTATATGAACCTGGTTAAAGGCAGACAGACTTGGAACATCCCGTTCGGGAATGTGTCGAGTAAAACTGATGCTTCATTTCGGCTTTTCTTTCTCACTCTGAGCTTATTCACTTCAATAAATCATTTCAAGCTGTCCCTTCGTCTTACTGTCCCCTCTCATTCATTCCCCCACACCAACCGCCCTTAACTAACAAAATAATGCATCGAGGCAATGAATGGCCAATAAACATTTGAGTTCGTGGTCTCTCGAAGAATATCGAACCATTTATTACAAAATGGAGAAAATTGATGGAATGAGGAATGTTCCCGCATCACAAATCAAAAACGTCGGTATTTCAACAGAGTACTTCATTCAAAATATTACTCACTGCATCGTGGAAGATGAAGAAGATTTCAAGAATTTCCAAAAAAAAAAAAAAAATTAAGATAAGCAGGAATATTAATATTTAAACCCCGGGGAATTTTTACCACAGACAGACTAATGCGCCTACAGGGATGTTTGATATTCGAATTTGATGCTAACTCAATGATGCTTCCGGCGACGTCACACAGCACACATCCAACTTCAGTAAGTTTGGTGGTCTTGATGGCAGAGAACCGAATGGGAAAAGAAAATATCCTCTTTTCCTACGAAAGGGAACCCTCTTCCGGTACTCCTCTTGGGCTTCCAAGAGAAAACCCCTTTGCTGGATTACAGATAGTAACCTTAAACACGTCTTTACACACGCCTTTTGGGAATAGGGGCGTTATGTGGGGAGTGGTCGAAAAAGTGGACCGATCCAAACCATTTTCAATAGCGTTTATCCTTGGCTCAGAACACGTTTCTATACCAAATTTCATCAAAATATCTCAAAAATTCTAACCTGTAACTTGGCAGATATTAGACGGACAGATGGACAGACAAGCTTAGATCAATTCAGTTTGCGATTCTGAATCGATCGGCATAATAAAAGCTGGGTCTATCCTAAGCCCTTCTGCGGGTTGCACACGGCCGCACTAACTTAGAATACCCTGTACTATAAGTGGTGTAGGGTATAAAAAGCGTCGAAACGTTAGAGAAATGCTTGATTGCTTATACCAACACTGTTATGGTGAACAGTGCAAGTTGATGTTCAGTTGCAATATATCGCAATATTTGATTCTTTCACTAATTGGTCGCGTCGATTTTGTATTTGAGATGTGTGTTCTACTTGTTCTCTGCACCTGTTCGTTGAAAGGATTGCCAACCTTATTTGGACACCTTTTTCTCCACATTGTTCAAATTTCGCAAATGTAACGACCTGGTGTTCCCAAGGAATGTTCTGCAGCAAATAAACTGAAACTACGCTCACGCCATATTGATGTATTGATATATGTACACGTTCGTCTAGGAAGTAATCAAAAGAAGCCAACAAACTTAAGCGGTTAAGACCGTACTTAGATAATAAGATAGAAAACTGTTGATATGCGTTAAGATTTGCAACGACTTACTACCGTTTTTTCCAAAGGATCGCTTAAGGATTCACATACGTGAGACTAAGATGATATAGTTTGTTCATCGAAAATATGAGGCCTTCGAAAGAGGTTCGTCGTTTTGCTTTAATACGTGTAAGACGAAAATGTTATTAATTAAAAATTAATCTCCATTAAAATATCCGCGGTAGTGATAAGAACATAAAGTGTATACCCAACAACAAGTAAAAAAAAAGGAAGGAAGAGGAATGATAAAACCAAGGTGTATTAAAAGTTTTCTTATCACAACCTTGTCTAGATGGACAGCTTTTTACTAAAGTTCTGCTTTTTTCTTTATATAAAATCCCCGGAGATTTAATTAAAATCTAAAATAAAAAAGTGTTTTTTTTTTTTTTTTAAATATTAATTCAAGTGTTTGTCTTTACACAAAAGCAGAGAAGAAGAAAACGCAGAAAGAGAAGAAATTCCCTTAAGACTACTAAAGTTGGTTGCGCTGCTAGTTGGCTCTGACTATATATGTATGTGCAAGAAAATATTCCGTGAAAAAAAAAAATATTATTAAATATTCTCCGCCAACAGTTAACACTTAATAAAATGAGAAAATAATGAAAAGTTTTGTTGTTGTTTGTTATCGCCACAAACACAGATTTATCAACGAGTACTATTAACAGAGTCATAAAAATTTGTTGAAAAATATTGCTTTTCTCTAAATTTTCTCTCTTTTCTTCTTTTTATGATGCAACTGTTCCACGAAAAACAATTCAATAGTACTTTAAGTGTACGTTGTAAAGAGATGAACAAAAAAAATAAAAAAAAATGTGGAAAATGTAGAGTTTTTTTTTCCACATTTTTTCTTATTTTTGTAAAACAAATGAAATGCATATGGTTTTACAAGAAAACTCAAAAAAACCAAAAAACGATTCTGGAAACAAGCGAAAAGAAAAAACAAAAAATTAAGTGACAAGTTGTTACTGCACACAGCAGATGTACGAACATAAACATCTTGAAATTTTGTTTGGTGGCCTGTAAAATATGGGTAGAAAGAAAAAGAAGACAAAAAATTAATCAGAATTATTGTTAAATAATTTCAGTGGGATGGCTTCCATTTACTTGCTGAACGAAATCAAGTCTAGCTATATAAAGGGGAGTTTGAATAGTGGCCATCTGAAGATCGTAATCTGAACAACACCCGGGTTTTACAGAAGTTAACAACACTTTTCATAATAAACCTGATACTCCGAGATATTTTTTATAACCGTGCGACTTCCGAATACCAAAATTGTTGCAATATCAAAATAGCTTTAACAAGAATACAAATTCCAGAATATACTGTTAAGGCACAATATTATATTCAAATCTACTGCCAATCACGATCATAAGCAGGTCTCATTTAGAGCAGGCAAAAGGCTAGTGATGTGGAGTCAATGTAATCGCCCGTTAAAATTCTTTAAAGAATCCATGACAACCGGAATTCAGACAGAGCAGATGGTTAGCTGTTTACGTGATTTAACCTGGGAGCATTCGCAAACACTATTGCTTGCTTCCTGTAGTGTTGACCCAAAATACAATGCTCGATATAATTGCTACAGTCTCAGTTCTCAAATCAGATCGGGAAGACAATATCAACACATGAGCACATTGCTTTTGCGATCTATTATGATGGGGGTAGGGTTCTTATATATAGTCTGAACCTTCAAGCTCATATCAAGACTTACAGTTTTCTGGACTAGGTCGAGAATATATATATATATATATAGATATTCTTGTGACCAGTGTTCCCTGGCAACATGCATTGGCATAGCAAGAGTTTCTCTTATTAAAATTGTTTCTACGTCAGCGATATATCGACGCCGTGTAGAGTCTCAGAAATTTCCCATTCAGGGATAGTTTAAAGTTGTAATAACTAAATCTTCCTTTGACTAAACACTTTTAAATTTTTTTTTTCTCTTCTGTATATATCACTGCAGTAATTCCTCTGCGCCCATAAATAGTCCTGCTGATGCGTCTTCCGCATGCATACCTGCTTTTTTCCCTATCCATCTTATAATCTAATAGTTTTAATGTGTGCCCGTTTAGCTGCACATTTGTTCTTCCCGAAATACCTTCAAACTTTCATCAAAATTTTATGGCCATTTTCACACTCAAGAAAATTGTTCGCTCTAAAAACTCAGCAGCGTATATTAATCAGGATATTTGCCAAAGTTTTTTCTATATCCTTAGATCCTCAGAAGGTGACCAACGAAATTTGAACTTGACGATCTCCTGTTTAGTAAACAAGCGCTTTATCCACATAAGCCTCGAAGGCTCTGGCTGACCCGATCAAGCCATGCTTTTAATCGAGTAAAAACATTGTAATCGGACAGAGATCGAATTAAATATCGTACGCCATTTCGCTTAATAGAAATCATCAGTCCTTTTCGCCTATTCACGTAATGCGGTGGCGGCCAGAAAGAAGTAAAGACAGAGAACGAACGAAAAGAATAAAGAGGATGGATTTGAGTCTAGTTGGCATGTGTTATGCCGTTACGAACTCGGCACTCACTATAGCTACGACCAAAGCGAAGTCTAACGAACTGAGTTTTGAACCCGCGAACACTGACTTTGTGGTCGCGATTATTACCTTACTACTTAATATGACCCGATGAGATAGTGAGAGTAAGGCCTCACTATAGCTACGACTAGATACGCTGTACCTCACTGAGACTTAAACGGAAAAAAGTGACCCTATCTTAAATCATTTTGGGCATACATATATACATTCTTGCATCACAAATTGTGTAGGGCATAGAAAAGACAAAGAAAATATTTTCGTCTCAACGTTAGCGCATAACAACCAAGCCAATTTTGACTGACTAGAAACACGGTAACAAATCGTGTTTTGACTCAAAAGAGTTTGATTTCAAAATTATTCAAATGTCGAATTCTTTCCATCTCACATTTCGCGAATTTTACTGCTATTCAAATTAGCGGACGCCGATTACAAGGATATATTTTATAAGTCTTCTTATATGCATTTATGGGTTGGGGTAGCTAACGCAGAGAGCTAGCGTGTTAGCAGAATATATTATTATTTAAATTGGGTGCTGGTCGTTGGTTGCAGTATTTTACGTCGAAAGCCAAACGCATGCATTTGGTAATTATTTAAAGTTAATTGAAGTAATGACTTGAATGAAACGACCGAATGCATTTGATAAACAAACAAGTCAGTATCTATCACAAGTATCTATAATAAGTATTCAGTATTCGGATAGAGTTAGTGATTTAGTATTAGCTGAAATCAGTTAAGCAATAAATGGATGAATGAAATAAATGTAAATGTTTTAAATTTCTCTAAAAGCTTGATATGCTCTTAGCTATCTATTTAAAGGCTTTTGACTATTGTAGGCGATTAACTGCGCGAGTGTAGTGCATTTGTGAATATAATATCAGCTAATTGCGCGCAAAAGTACGAATCATTTTCCAAACTCTTTAGCGAGCTTTTATTTGCATTTTTAAAAAGGTATATTGGCCAACGTCCCTTCGTCCTGCATTGATTTAAAATTTTGTGCACTCTACATAGCAATAAAACGGCGTAAAGAATTTATCGATATAATATGTTTTTAAGATTTCGCCTAAGAAATGGCAAAGTTAATAAAATTTCCAGTGGTGGGCATGGAAACCATTCATTTACTTTAAATCCAAATGTGAACAAAAAAGGAAAAAAACAAATATTGCACGCGCAAGGAAAAAAATCTTTTTAACCTGTTCCATATTTTACTGAATTTATGTTTTCCATACAAACATACATTTGTGTGTAGGCTTTAAGGCGTATTACACCAGAGATAACATTAGTTTTGCCTTATGCGGACGGCAAACTCTATGCTTACACACGTAGTTAATGCGAGCATCCAAACAAACAGACATACGGACAGACAGGCAGATTGTAGATACAAAAAAAAAACGTACATATGCATACTTGTACATATATTTGTATGAATTTAATGCTCAGTGGGTAGACAAAGAATAACAGCAGCTCTCTTTGCCATAATAGCACGTATGAAAAAAAAAAAAGGAAAATCTGCATACATATGCAAGCGTACATAAAAACCTATGGTAAATTCTGCTGCAGCAGCAGCTACTGCAGCGGCAGCAGTAGCTGATAATACCATTTACTGCATTACGGAAACATAAACAAATGTCGCCACAAGCCTACAATCAAAAGGCATACAATATTTGTTTGAATCCATATACCCATACGGTCGGTCATACATATATGCTCGTAGATACATGACTACGAACGATTATGTGCTTACTTACTTATATATCTGCAAAAGCTGGGCCTTATTAAATCCTTTCGGAAAAGTACAAAAATTTACATGACAATATATATGAAAATTAAAAGAACGAAAACAAAAACAAAAACAACAAAAAATGCTTTTTATGTCAGAGATTTTCTTGTTTTAAATTCGAAGCTCCGGCAGCAGAGATATTTAATTATTTATTGATTGCTGTTTTTACTTGAAATTTGCCTTATAAAGGGGGAAAACTTAAAATGTTAAAAACAAAGCGTTGGCGGCGGAATTTTTCTACCTGTCAAACGGCGGGCATATTTATGCCCTTGTATCGTTTGTAGTTTTAAAAAAAGAAATGAAAAAAATTTACCAACCACTTAAGTGATGGTTTCCTACTCGTGTAAGACAGGTAGACGATGGCCGCAGCCTAGTGGATCTGTTATGACTTTATTAAATAGACTAAGCACTCGCTATAGCTATAGCCAAGCCCGATTTCCGATTGATGTTTAATCACTGCGTGCTTCACCATACACACACTTTACATTTATTCCAATAATTCGCAATCAAAGTGTACCTGATGTCATCGTTCTTCAGTGTATCTGCCATTTCTTCAATTAGTACAAAAAGTATGAAAACAACTTTTAGACGACGATTGTCATTGCGACTATTGTCATGCTTATGCGCACTTTAATATCGTACACAGACACTGCCACTCGACGTTGGCTGCTCTATCTTTTTAATGGATACAAAAAAGAGTTATACGCAACCCTTGCTACTTTCACGATGGACCTAAGAACGAACTGGAAACTGGAGATTACTCATTTTTTTCTATATTCTTCGAATTGTGAATAAAAAATCCATCTTGCCATAGACGGTAATGGCCCGGGCTACTAATAGATGTAAATATCCACAATGAATAAAAACAAATAAGAAAATTATATTCAGTTGTGGCCGAATTTTTTATACCCATCATCGACTAAAAAAAGGAAAAGAACTAAATATTCCCTCTATACTCTGTAATGTCGTGTGGGCGCGGATCGTTTTTTGTATTTCCAAAATTTTATGAGTAACAAGCAAAAGACACGAAAAGCAAAGGTATTCACAGTTTTTGTTGTAAAGGCCTGAAGGCGTTCTGGGCGAGTCGTTTAGCCGGTTTACGACATTTTCAAATTTTTTTCCAAATTTGTAAGCTATATCTTCAGTACATAGACGGACAGGTGGACATGATGAAATGAAGTTCATGCTGATCAAGAATGTATATATATATATATTTTGTGGAGTCGCTGAAGTGTCCTTTTGAGCGTGGTAAACGTTTTGACAAAATGAATATACCTCTCATCCTGCGGTGATGGGTATAAAAGTAATTTGCAACTAACGTCCAAGTGAGCTTGACACTGTATGTTGCGTTGTTTTTCCATTTTCTTTAATACGGATCTATGTAACTCGCTACTTTCTATATGCCGTGCTCGACACTCGATATAAGAATGGATCTTTGACCTGCGACCAATACTTCTTATTACGTTCCGTACCTATTGCATATTCCATCATTTTATGATGACATTTTTCGGGAGCACTTTTACAATTTGCAAGTAGCGTAGCTCAATGTATTTATTTAAACTTGTGTAGTACTTGTATACCGAAGTTTATGTTGAGTTAAATGAAATTAGCAAACAATGTCCCACGATTATAGAGAGGGACTAGCAACCAAGTAATATTACTTCGCCTGCCACGCCTCAGCAATTCATTTATTAGGAACTTTCAATGAAGGCTAGCGAAAATTTACCGTAATTCTAGACCGGAAATGGAATCTGTAGCGAAAGTAAACGCCTTTTTCTTCTTATAGCGCCCTGCAGTGGCTCCGAAGGTGATTGGTGTTATCCTTTAGTTTCATATCGTCCTGGATACGTCATTTTGGCAAAATTTATCGCAAGAATTAAAAGTTTTAGGAGTCCTTCGGTAATTGTTCCTACTCTACTCTTGTCCCAAGCGAGAAAATTTGTCAAAGCAATTCCGTAGTTCCACTTCCTACCGGTTCATTATCAAAAATATTAATTAGTTGGTCTCGGGCGGATTCAATACAAAGCCTACTTCTTATGTAACACATGAGTGACTAAATAATACGACAAAAGATGACAAAACAAAAGTAGCTTCCGCCAGCTACATCCGTATTCCATCCTACGAACTTATTGAGTGATGTATTGTACATCTGCAGTTTTGATATAAATTTTCAGTTTTTCGAGTTTTCTGAAGCATGGCTGACAAGATTGACATAATATAACTTCAGCGGATTATATTCTGTATTCATTTGTAATTATTTTAGAGCTGATAGATAGCATAAAGCGGGGGTTAAGTGCCCATTGTTCCGTACACATCTTTTTCAGCTAATTATCTTTTTGTCCGGTTGAATTGAAACGAATTTATCTGCGCCCACATCAAGTTATTGAAAACCAAATTTTACATATTCGTTTCGTACATAGTATGTATGGATGTGAAAAAAGAAAATACATATATGCCAACCATTGCTTTCTATTAGTATTCTTTTATTTTCTTTTAACCGCTCGTTAACATCTCTTTTTCACTGTTTTTCACAATACGCATGTAATTACTGGGGAAACTTTCTCGAATCTCATTACTGCGGTATATTCCACATCCTATTGGGTATGGGAGTGAAGCGAGACCGAATTAACAGTTATTTATAATGAAAAGAGCAAAATAGTTATTTAAAAGTAATCTTTAATTTAACCTGAATTTGATCTATGTTTTCGTTGTAATACTTTGTAATTAAATTCTTTAATTTCACGCACATAAACAGATACAACGGCTTCACATAAATCATGTTTTAGTATTATATGAATGGCTATGCGTGTGTGTGTGTGTGTGTGTGTGTGTGTGCATTTAACTTTAGGTGAAGTATTTCAACATAACAATAAATAACAAATAAAATAAATCATATGAAGCAATAAAAAGCATTAAGATACATATATATATGTATATATATATATATATATATATTATATATATATATATATAGATGTTAGAACGATTTGAAAAAGGAGTATTCTACAACTGATTTAATAAAAATTCATAAAATTTCAAACAAAGAAGTCAAGTTTAAGTTGAAAATTTTAATTCTTAACTAGAAAAAGTTATTGCTTTATTTTAATTTGAAAAAAAAAAAAAAAAAAAAATATAGAAATTATTTTTAGACAAGTCTATAAACATACTGTTACAAGTTAATAATTTTGTACAATAAACAAACGGAAAACAAAACTCTTTTTGAAAAATTCAAAAAATCTCTTCGAGGTGTAAAGATAATCCAAGTGAATGTATGTATGTATATTCCTCAGCTTCTCTCTACACTAATGTTTATATATATGGTCTTCGAATACAGAATATCATGTTGTTATTGTTGTTAGTTTACAAAAAAATCGTAGGTACCACAGCCAAAAGAAAAAGGCAGACAAACACAAAATTAGTGTTATACGGTGGAACACAGTCATAAATTAAAAAGCAATAAAACTTTCAAGACAAATGCCAATGTTCTGATTAAAAAACCGAAGAAAGAATAACTAAAACAACACATAAACATGAAAAACCGCCAGCATGTTTGAAAGTGTATCGGTAATGAAACAGATATACACTAAAAAAAAAAACAAAATCTTGATATACGGAACAGTAGGTGACATAAGTGCATGGTTAACAAAGAGATTAAGGAGATTGAGTCATTGGCAAAGTCATGACACATTCTTAATAAACTGACTGAACAAAGGGGCTAACAGTGTCGGATCGTCTTGAGGCGATATTACTTATACTTTACTTTATGGGAGATGAAAAGAAGACTCGATGATTCTCGATGAATTTGGTAACTGGACTGTTTTTGCACAAGTCTCCCTTGACGACTTCAGTAAGTGAAATTCAATTAATCACTTGGTTCTTATCTCGAAAGTCTCTTTTGACGCCTTTGAGTAAATGAAGCCCAATTAACTGCTTGAATTTTCTCCCCAAACCCCCTCGATGAGTTTAGCAAGCGAAGTTCTATTAGTCGCTTGATTTTTCTTTCGAAAGCCTCCCTTCAAACTCGCGTATAGAAAATTTGTTGACTTGTTTTTTTTTATCGAGCGACTTTGATATTTTCATCGAGTTACGTTTCCTATTGGCTTTAAAATATTTCGGTTAAACTGGAGCCTCGCATTGCTTTTCACTCAAGTAAAGCAATAAACTTCGATTCCTCTGAATTACTTACTGAATTACAAGTTCAGTTACGTATTGTGGTGAAATCATAAGGAAATAGCATAAGAGTGGATAATTTTTAACCGTGGATTCACCTGAATGCTAATAAACATGTGCTGGCTAAGGTCTGCCAGCAGTAATGTTGAATAAATGGGAACTTGGATGAGCATTGCCGATAAAAAAAGGCGTCGAAGGCTTTATAAAGTGACTATATTTATATTCTTCATACCTACTTAACAGACTTTAATCCCTATTCACATTCTAGGTCGGCTTGCTTGGCTCTTTCATTCGTTTCAAATTTGAAAATGGACCCGCATTTTCTTAACTGAAGATTATAATTTATACTCGAAAGTTGCTATTGATCATCATTTCGCATACATGCGAAATCGAATAACTTACGATATTGTACTTGAGCACAAATTCTTTCAATCGTGTAAGAGTCGGACACAAAAGGGCAATTCAATTAATGCAAAGCAATGCCTTCATGGATATATAATACGTGTCGTGACGGCTATCCAAGACGAAGTCGTAGGAATAAGAGAGTATATCACACTTATTTTTTCGAATAATTTTTTTTTTAAGTGTGGAAATATCTTGATTTGGTTTTTTAAAGTCGATGCAAAGCAAGAGAAGCAACCACAATATGCCTACTAGTCTATATATCTACTTAAGTTGCTGCTATCGTTCATTTGGTTTGTCTGCTTGTAAGATTATGATGATACGAGATGATGTTGAAAAGTAATGATGATGACGATGACGATGACGATGACGATGACGATGAAACCGATGATGATAATAATGATGTTGCTTTAAAAATCATTAATTCCTACGGCGTGTCAGCTACAGTGGACATATTTTCATATGCGGCAAAAAAAAAACTTCGATTCTATATACATTCAATGCCGACATCACATGCATACATACTTGATATTATGCCTGCTTTCCCAATACAATTTGTGGTTAAAGGTTGTTTAAGGTGAACCAAAATAAGATGTATATATATATATATAGATATATATATATACGTACGATGTGCGTATTCGATAATCAGAATTTCACACAAGCAGGTTTATGAATTTAAACAATCATATGTTTTGCTTAAGTATCAGTTACACAACGTAATTTAATACTTTTTACCTCCCTCTACTTCTCTCTCTCTCTCTCATTCTCTACAATTTATATATATATGTGTAGATACTTGTTTGTCTATTTAAGTTAGGGTGCCTAAGTAAAACGGCAAAAGAAAACCAAAGGTACAAGAGACAGAAGAACAATAAAGAGTTTCTTTCATCTTCTTTTGTTCGAATTCAAGATTCTGTTCGAAATCTTTTTTCCCATTTACCTGAGTCGTTGTTCATTTAATAGAAAAAAAAAAAAAAAAAAAAAAAAAAAAAAAAACAGTTATCACGACTTAACACTTAATACCGCTGAAGATCGGATGATAATGTTCGCTATTTAACCACTACTTAGAAAATTTTGATTACTTTATGAATTTTAGTATAATTAATAAAGTATCGAGTATTAAGTCATTATGTAGATATTTTCAAGATTTTTAAACTAAAGAATTTTTCTTTTCTTTTTTAAGTAAATAACTTTATTAATGTAGTATTTATTATGTTACCTAAAAACATTGAACCTTTTGCTATGAAAAATATATGGAAATTCTGTTGCTTAGAGACATATGGGCTGGTTAAGATCGGACATCGCTAGTCATAAGAGGAAACGATTTGTATTTTTATTATAGTTGTTTTGATTTTGTATTAATTTTGGCATTTCGAAGGGACACAGTGATAAGAAAACGTTCCGATGTCAGTTTTGTTGTGAAACACGCAGGAAAAAATTTTGTGCAAATTGTGATGTCTTCGTTATGTTGATCAGAACAATGCTATTCCCATGAAAATAAGTGAAAAATTGTGCCACATTTTACCATTTTATTATACCCTACACCAACTGCGGTGCAAGGTTTAATTAAGATTTTGCAGCACGCCGAAGAACTTGAGATAAATCCAGCGATCGATTCAGACTCACTTTCTAAGTCAATTTAAGCTTGTCTGTCCGTTTAGTTTTCTTCTGTTCAACTTACAGGCCACAAGTTTTGCGATATTTTGATGACCATTTGATTTTTTGGGTCCAAGGACGAATGCTGTTTCGAAGTGGACTACTTTTTCTACTAATTCCTGTATAACGTCACATTTGAACGACCGGTATATGAATAGCTCATAAGGTGATGTGGAGTATTTATTATAGTCTTTTTATTTGTGTTAAAAAAGTGTAAAAGTCGGCCTAATCGATGAAAAGCTTTCATTTTTTATGGATGAGATACGTTAGTGGAAGTAGCAGCGGAAAGAGGCTCCAGTCGCCTGCTTTATGAAAATAACAATTTTTAAATTGGTCTTTATAGAGGTAAAAAAAGCCATTTTATTGTACTTTCGAGGTAAAGTGAAACCATATACCGGAATACAAGCAGTCATGGACTGCAATTTCTAAAAGACTTTTCAACAGAAAGAGTTTTGACATATACCACGCCAATCATATTGGATTAAGGAGGAGCTATATAGTATGTAGAATTGTTGCTAGTATATATATGTGCATGTGATTATATTGTTAATTATATCAGATAGCATTTTTTAAGATTCTTCGAAATTTAGGAGAGCATGGCTGGGAGAATTTAATTCGCTTAAGGCACAGCACGGTTTTAGTACCGTCCGTGCTCAATAATCAACCATATAAAGGCCCGGCGAAAACAATATAAAGCAATATTTGTTGTTATTCTTGTATATAGATAATGGACTATAGTGTTGTCAAAAGACGGTAAATAACAATTGCACAAAATGACGTCAATGCTACTTCCCAGATTGATTGTGTTCTCTACATCAACATGCAAGGGAACACACATTGTTACACGCTACACCGCTTACGATTCAAAGGGTATATCGAGTTGAGGCGGACGTATACTACACCCAGCTTGGGCTTGGGAAGCGATTATTTTTTAGTATTACGATCGATTCGGAAAGTGATTCTGAAGCTTGTCCATCTGTCACTTCGTCTGTCCGTTCGTTATTTCTGTATTCGACATTTTGATGAAATTTGGTACGCAAGAGTATTTTGACTTTGAATCGGACCAAAATTTCGACCGATTTCCATATAAGGCCTTATTTTGAGCAGTTGTTATATAAGAACACATACTAAGCGAAGTGGTATAGGGTATTTAGTGGTTTTTATTTAACAGTGAGAAATAGTTGACTATCACATTTTTACTGTTTTAGAAAAGTTATTATTATGCAAAAAGAAAATAATTGGGAAAAATGTTTTTAAAATATTTTTAAATATGAGGAAACTCATCAAAATTGTTTAACGCTTGAATAAACAACACAAAAGCTTTTCCACCCGAGCTGGAACATAATCTATCTCTTCCTTTCATATTAATTAAAGCATCATATATGCTTACATACATACTACAAAACTAAATCTCGTCCGCAGCGGCTAAAGAGATAGGCAATAAATCAGTCCCCGAACACATCAAACCGAAGAATAATTATAAAAGCTTACGTATGTATGGATTTCTTTCGAAGAATACCCACATACGACCAGACTCTTGTCATGTTTTAAATTAAATACCGAGAAAAGCAAGTTTTCGTGTGTTGCTTAGTAATTGTTGTTGTTAATGTTGATGCTGTTAATTTTGTTGTTGTTAGTTACGTTAGTTTCAGTTATAGCATGCCAAGATCCCAAAGTAATATTTATAATTGCATTGGCGATATGAAAGCAACTGAGCAAAGAGGCATTACCTTGGCATTTCTTTCTTTTTACATTTTTTGCTTTTTTTTTTTCTTTCTTTCTTTTTATTTGCCTTCTATTCGTCGTAAGCTTTGTAGTCATGAAAAGCATGATTGTGGTCTTAAATCTTTGCAACAGTCAGGTTATGTAGTTTTTCCTGGCTTAAGTTAAAGCCTTTAGGGATTTGTAGCAAATGTTTGAGTAGCAGAGAATATAAAAGAAAATAAAGAAAATATATTTGTATTGATTGTGTACAAGGCAAGGAAATTGAATTAAAAAATTTTCAACAAAGTAAACACTACCTACCAGCAGCACACACATACACATGAACACACACACACACACACACACAGTGTTGGGCATAGTTAGCAGGACAAGTGTGTTAACCAAAAGCGAAACGACGTGTTCATTTGTGGCCACAGAAACGTCGGCACAACTTATAGTAATCATTAGTTTTCTTACTTACTTTTATTTTCCACAAAATCATGCTATGCCCACGAAACATCTATCAGTGACGAAAGCATATATATATATATATATATATACAGTATCGACATCAGTAAACACTTGCTCTCATCATAAATCGAAAGCCTTACATTAACATTCCTCTCGTTATAGAGAGGAGAATGCAATCTTTCATTGTTATTACTGTTATTATCTGATTGCGATTATGATGATTCGTAATGTATGTTCGCTCGTTGTTGAAAAGCAAATCTCGCTTATTTATGGGATTTTACAACAATTGCGTAGGCTTTCTTTCCTTTCCTTGTATGCTTAGCATACACACAATCACTATTGTAATAAATATATAAAAAAGAAAAATAAAAAGCGCTTTGAGAGTCTTTCATTTACCCACAACAAACAATTTTAGCGGCTTAAGTTTTCTCCTTCTTTTTTTTTTTTTTTTTTTTTTAGAGAGACTGCGGACAAGAGTTTTCTATAGCGCAAGTGCATACGCGTTGTTTTGTCTTTAATCAAGAGTTTTAGTATATTGAGGATTATCACCGTTTTTATTTGTTGTTCTTGCCTTGCACTTTTAATAAATCATATTTGATTATGAATCTTGTCAATTTTTATATCATATTCAATTCCAAGTCGTAATTTATCATTTTCTTTTTTATTTCTCGATTTCAATATAAACAACGAAATATTGTTTACAAAACGATTTTAAAAAGCGAACAAGTCGTCCAAAAAAAGAAAAAAATCTATATATAAAAAATAATACCTTTTTACTTCGAGACAACACACATGAACTGATACCTTTTTATTTAATGACGATACTCTTATCTTGTAACAAAATTGGAAATATTTAACAAATGATTCATTCGTATAAGAGTACAAGTATGGCCTTTACGCCCAAAGTAAAACTTAATCATTCGAATTATAGCAAATGTTAAGCGTATAATTTTCCTCTTATCCCTGAGCTTATGAATGCTTTGCAACCATTTAATAAACCGGACAGTACCGTTAGGTGACCATAGACTATAGTTTTAGGAATTTTTCTTGTCCAGACTTTTTCATTACAGTTGGTTTGATCAAAAAGAAAAAAGAAAAGATATAATGAAGTTATACGATATAGAAATTCAATGTCATCAATATGTGGAAATAATCTAACGTAACATAATCCGTAATATCGACTAAGTCGGTAGAGTTATATGATGATGATCATGACTCTCTTTATTTATTACACTCACAAAAACAATTTCGCATTAATCAAACAGTAAACCTTTTCAATGCCAATAATATGTCCTTAACAAAAGGGAGCACTCTGTCTCACTCGCTCCAAAACCGACTTCAAATGTGATTTTTCTACAAGAAGAAAAGTTTATGTTCAGTTGATGCAATAGCCTGAACAAGCCAAGTAAAATATTGCTCATATAATGAATTGTAAAAATCCTTTTCTATGACTAATCAATGCTAGACAGAAATGTTTAGTTGCTTTCTAATGCCCACGCCACTAAAGCATTTAATTTAAATTTCAAATGTATACCATATTTTCGGACAAATGGATGTAACGTTTCTCGATATTTCACTTAATGTAATAATTTGTTACCGCAAATTTTTCGGTGGATTTAATCAACATATGTAATTCAGGTCCAGGCGATGAAAAATTAAAAAAAAAACATTTTCTAATTTTCACTTTTTCCTATGGGTGCTTATGGACCAATCGCATTTAAGTTTCTATTTAATCTAACACAAACACGTATACGCCAAGTTGTGGTCCTCTTCTAAAGAGATACGACACTTAGATGGACAGACGGACCTTTTCACATTAAAAACATATAAATATATGTTCCCGTTTCTGAGTGATGCTAGTAAAACATGCTTTTATCGGGAACGAGTCTTCGATTTACGAATACTGCCTTCAAATTTGGAAATGTCTATTAAGACTCTTTGTGCTGAATTACACGCACCCTTGTGTCAAGCTGTCGTCATATAATAGCAATAAAAGCAGTTAACTGCACTTGGGCATTAAATTGAAAAGGTACTTATATAGTCTACTGTCCTTATACAGTCTATTGATGAACAAGACTATTCATATTGTTGCCGAATATTATTGACCCCCTGAATACTTTAATTTCTAATTAATAAAAATATAAAATTTTCATAAGCAGGTCGATGTTATGAAATTATGCTGATTTGTGTGTTCAAACGGTTGCGTAAATTGAATTTTCTGTTTACTAGAGATGGGCGATGAAACGGTTACATGCATACGTTAGAAAACTCCCATCTAATAAATAACACCTGCACAGTGTATGCAATATTTTCGCATATGTTTTCAGTGTTAGCAAAGTGAGTCCATGAATTCGCGATTGCGACAACTTCTCCTTAAGATAAACACAAAGCCAATCCAATGAACTCGATACACATGATGGTACTTCAATGCGAGATGGCGCGACTATTAAATAGTTCTTGCAACAATTGCATGGTTAGACGGAAAATATATCATATTATAGCGTCTTTGTAAAATCGTATGAAAGGTTGATAACAAGAAGCTTGAACTGTCTCCCAATTCAGTGTATTTTTGAATGCTTTCGCCTAATTAAAGTACTCTCAGTACATTCTCTGCATGAAGGTTTCCTCTTTTTTAATGAAAAATTGTAATTTCTTATATACAACAATGGAGTCGTGGAAGAATGATTTATTGCAATGAAATTGTTTTTTGAACGAGACCCTCACGTGCCTTGAACTGAGCATAGCAGAAATGGGTTTTGGTTTAAGCTTGTTTGTTCAAACCTTCTCGCGATATGACAAGTAGTGACACATATATTATTTTTCATTATTTCCACACGCAATTTCACGGTAATTGAATATATTTTCATAAATTGATCTCATATGACACTTAGAACGAAAAAATCACAAGTTTAAATTCAATTACTTGCCTGCTCTTGCGCCGCATTAGTGGCGGATATGGCAGCATTGCTGTACTTACCCTCAGTTCCCCAACTACCAAAGTAGGAAAAAAAGTGAAAGTGGAAGAGCCCGCTAGTGGAAAAGAAAGCAAAAAAAATCGTTTCAAAAAGCTTTACAAGATAGGTGGGAACATAAATTTCTTCTTCTTCCTTAACTATAATTCAATAATTTTCTTTCATTATTCGCTACAGGTATGCAAGATATCCTTATATGTAAACAAAGCATATTTGTATTCATACGTTAATTAAAAGAATAGCATAAACATATGTATATAATATGTATATATATATGTAACAATTTTTTATTATAAAATTACCAGTTTCTCAGCTAAATACAAAGTGGCGGCAATCATTGAACGAAATAACGCTTCACGAGATTACAAACGAAATTAAGTTTATTAATGAAAATAATTGCATTTGTTTAACATAAACGTATCAAAACAAAATCCTCGAACCGTTAAAATATGGTAGAATATAAAGTCTAAATGAAAATATTTTTTAATTTGATTTCTTATCATATTTTCTAGGCTAATAAAAACAACAGTATGACACCAGTCTGACAGTATGAGTATATCTCTCATAGAATGCCATCACACTGAACAACTAATAAAGAACAAGAAAACAAAGTGAAAGAAGCGAATAAGCTTTAAAAGAAGAAAAGAAAAAAAAATACTAAACAATTCTGTAAACTATAAGAAAAACCAAAAAAAAAAAAACCAAGAATAAGAAGAAGATTTCCATTAATTAATAAGCTTGAAATACACCACAAATTATTATTAATAATAAAAGATTATTGCCAAACCATTATCATGGATTCATTGCCCCTATATATGCGTATGTATAGTGTGCTGTGATATTCCCATTTATTTCATTCCATCACTCGGATGGACTTAAAATGCTTGATACTATTTACTTAAAAGACAACAGCAACCAGAAACAACTGGCAACGCTCTGTCAAATTGCATGGAATGCATAAATTTCAGTAATATTGATATGTGAATGACTGAAAAGCTGAATGGATATTGTTGTTATTGTGCTTTTCTCGCCTGCCCGTGAAACTGTTTAACCGCACAAACATACGCACTCAAAAACGTTCAACGAGAAGGAATATAAAATAATTGCTCTCTTTATTGGCGGCACGTAGAGACAAACAGAAAGCAGAAAAAACTCCAACCATTGCATACATTCGCGCGCACAAATACACGCACGACGACAACCAAAACAATCAATAATTGTGTTTAATTTTATTTTATTTTATCTTTTTCTTTTTTTTTCCTCTTTCATATACACATACTGTGTGTTTCTTTATTTCACTCTGATCTACTCATTCTCCTATCGTACGTACGTTCAGTGCGTATCTGTGTCCTACTGACTAGCCTAGCAAACAAATGAAAATTGTCGCTTTATGTTTGCCTGAAATACACAGAATAGATGTGTGTGTGCGATAAATACGTGTATTATAGAGGCACTTTTAAAAACTTTATGTAATTTTTTAATACAAACAATACAATACAATACAATACATTCTCAAATAAACGGGCATACACTTAAACAGACGAAATGACTATGAAATCAATGAAATATTCCGATTGTGACACAATTATGGATGGCTATAATCCAGTACCGCCACCATTACCACGACGCGTACCACCCGTTCGTAATATTTACGCTGAGCCTTTCGCGCACGAGCCCAATCATCCCAGCAGGTAAATATATTTAAAGCTAAATATATACATATGTGTATCTAAAATGCGTACATGAAATAATTTATAATAATTATTAAGTATAAGATGAGGTCAATAATTAAATATTTATAAATTTATGTCCACCTTATATCTGCGCCTATTTCCCAATTTACATGGAAAATGCAAAAAAAAAAAAAAAACGATAAATCGCGTTAAGTAAATTCATAAATACAAAATATATCTAATTAAATATCTCTGCTGCCGAAGTTTCCACTTTAAAACCTACATTCTTCACATATCACAGGAAATTTTCGCTTGTTGATTTGCTGAATAAAATAAGAGGAGGAAAAAAAATTTCCGATTGCAAACGAATCAATTAACAACTCAGTACGATTTATGGGGTTAAGCTGCTTGATGAATATTTGCAGTAATTTGCAAAAAGACATGACAGTTGGACAGGGCTGGCCGAGAGAGGTGCCTGAATTGACTCAGAATCGCATACCAATCAAGTTAATCATTACGTTATGCCTAAGAACTCGTTGTGTACATTAAAATTGAAATGAAAAATCAAATCGGTCGAAACGATGAGTAATCACTTTTCGGTCGTGAATACGAAAATTAGTGGAAAACCTTCACTCAGCTTATGGCAAATCTTATGACATTTAGTATCTCAACATTACTTAAGAATATATCTACTTGAGAATGTATCTAAATAACTGATTATTAGGAAATTTTCCATAACCCCTCCTCTCTCAATTATCTACCGGTATTATGATATGGTAACAAAATGTGTTAATAGTTTTAGAAAGACTACCCTATATATCATTTTAAAGTCGAGACTACAATTTGTTAGTGATTTTTGGTCCGCGAAAGTGAAAAAACTTATTCTTCTTTACGATACTTGAAAAGATTCATGTACTTTACCTGTCGTATCATTGTTAGAATTTAGGAATAAAAAGTAACTTTTGCTGATGGGTATGCCGTTACGATTTGAAAAGTATATGTGGGAAAAATGAAATGTGTTAACGTTCATGCGGGCCGTCGTTGATGAAAACCTTGGAAATGGAAGATCGTGACGATGATATTGGTATTATTCCGAAAAGTGCACAGTGTAGAGAACTTTTCTATAAAGTTACAGTGAGGAGACATTAAAGTTCTTCCGGAACAGGCTAACAGTCGCAGTTTTCTTTGATGCAAGAACAGATGATATATTATATAGCGGTAAGTTTCATTTATGGTTGAAGTCAGATCGAAAGCAAGACATTTTGCTAGAACATAACGAAATGAGTACAAGTTTGTTCATGTTTTACGAGTCTCATCATAGAAGCAAGCAATCGCACACGTAAAAAACATATTAATTTACAGTTGCTTTTAGGAACATCAGTGGTGAGTTCACAAGCTCAAGACGTGATGAGCTCTACGATCAAAATAAAATCGTGAGTTCATTTTTTACCGTATCAATGCATTACCAATCGACAGGTGATTTTTTCCCTCCGAAAAGTGCAAAAAGCTTTTATCCAAATACTTGTGTGGATAAGCAAGTGGTTTCATTTCAAGACTATTGTTAAATCCCTGTTGCGTAAACAAAAGAAAACTATGTGGTCTTTACAAAGTCACGCGATTTTATTACAATAGATGCAGAGGAACATCTTTATCTGATAAGAGGACACAAATTGCTTTCCGATAATTGTTATCCACAATTTCAGTTAGTCCTACTTTTATACGACCAAAAAATGTGCACAGCAAAAATAATCGAGAAAAATTATTTAGTGAATCTATTATTGCCAAGTCAAAGAAAAGTTTTCAAGCGAATCTGCGGTTGATTCAAATGTTGCCGCCGTGGAAATGTAAAATGACTTTCGTATAAAACGTTATGGAAACTAATCAGCAAGACCGGAGAAATATGGCTGTGGCTGCCTGTGTATAAATTTAAAGCATAAGAGCAATTGCTTCACTGCATGTTATACTAAATAGCTGTGTGTGTCCACACAATATTAAACACGAATATTAATTTTCATATCTAAAACATTCATAAAATATAATTCAACTTTAGGAAATTTAATTAATTAATTGATTCGGAGTCGTTCACAAAATTAATCTGAATAGTTGTGTAAGGAAAAGCAGAGTGCGCAAAGTGCGCAAAGTGTATTAGGGCCGGTTTGTTGCGAATGCGTGCTGGGAAGAGAGACCTAGAAGTCATTAATGAACCAATTTTTAGATTTTTATGCCAATTTGCTGACTTGTTTGTGCGATTGAATTATTGCGTACTTACACCCAATTCATATCAAGTCATGGGCAGCAATAATGATTCCAAAGAAATTTCAGCCATCCTTTTCAATTCTGTTTAAATTTCGATCTCTAAGATATTCAAAAATAAATGACTTAAAGCTGAAAGGACGCGTACACATAAATGGCTAAAGGCATGTTATGAAAGTGTATTATTTATTAAATTAATGCTGAAGATGAAGTAGGACGACGATGACTTTCTTGGGAAATTTCAGTCTGACCAAAGATATATAACTTCTACGGAACATGTCTGTCGG
The DNA here is from genome assembly GCA_000688715.1 of Glossina pallidipes. Classification (NCBI taxonomy): domain Eukaryota; kingdom Metazoa; phylum Arthropoda; class Insecta; order Diptera; family Glossinidae; genus Glossina; species Glossina pallidipes. Next base: position 138,880 of record KK499789.1, on the reverse strand, counting down.
TAGTGTTACGAATTGAATGAAACCAGTGATTCATTTTGTCATCGGTCGTTGGTCGTTCCACCACGGTGACGACTATAAAACCAGTTGCACTCCTTCTGTTGTTGGTTAGAATTTGAGATAATTTCAGTCTTTGGTTGAGAGAGTCTTGCAGCGTATAAAAAGAGCACCATGGCAATCGATCTATGGCGCATTCCAAAGTTTTCCAGTAATTTCTTATGCTCTGCCCCATAAGTGTTTTTATATATATATAGATGGTATTGTGAAATATTGATGTTAATGTCGGAATACTTTACATTTCCTTCTTTCTTCAGTGTGGTTAAAGCCTTTTTAACACATTGGCTGCACTGTTTTTCTTATTTTACCTTTCTTAAGGATCTTTATATCCTACATTACTTGTGGCACGAAGGTATGCGTAGGAAGAATTTAAGATAGACCCGCCTTTTATTATAACGGTCAATTCAGAATCCGTTTCTTAATTAATCGAAGTTGGTTTGCCCGTCTGTCTGTCCAATTTACAATTTTCAGCACACAATTTTTGAGATATTTTAATGAAATTTGATACATTGACATGTTTTGGTTAAAGGATCTAAAATTGTCTGTCCATCTGTCTGTCTTTTGATTCAACCCGCAATTTTTGCAATAGTTTCCTGAAAATTGGTACACTTACGGGTTTTGGACCAAGGCTTAACGCCACTGGAGATGGTTCGAATTGGATAACTTTTTCAATCTCATTTGAAAAGTCGATATATGGATAACTGTTGGGTGGTGTAGGGTATTTAATGATAGGCCGTGGCCCACTACATTTTACATTTGAAATTTCTTTCAAATACGTACGGACTTAAATAACTTAAATAAAAATTAATTATTAATATAGAAATATAGAACAGTAAAAGCTTTACAAATCACCTCAGGCTAGGACACAATATCGCGTGTTCATTAAGTTTGCATAATAAAAGAAAAAAGGAAGAGTACTACTTTAGAGAATGTTTAATTTCATCTTCATCTTCATCTTCGTCGTCATCCTCATCCTCTCATCATCATATATATACATATATATGAGTATATATATATATATAATTTTTGCACAAAGCACTAGCATATCAGGCTAGTTTTAAATTTACTTCTGGTGATTCGGTGTAGAGGTGAACGCCTAAAGGTGAAGAAACACAGCAAATTAAGGGAACTTTAGTATTTAATATAATTTTGTTCCCTGCCCAACAATTAAAGAAAACGATAACTAATATTTAAAGTCTTGCTTGCTGCTGTAGAAAATTTAATTTTTTAATTTATTCACTTACTTGGAAATCTTTGCTGAATATATGCATGAGGAGTGTGTATAACATTTGCAAGAAGAAAAACGAATGCATTCTTGTTCGTTGTAAGATATTTCGAGCAAGACGCTAAACCATAACTGCACCTCCTCCTCCTCCTCCTCTTCCTCCCGACATTAAAATGTATAAGTAGCGGTGCTAACAACTCTTTAGATGACTTAGGTATTTAGTTTTACCTTTTTTCATATTTTCTTTTGTTTGGAATAATGAAATCCTTCTAAAGCCAAGCGTGTGTAGAGGAAAACCACAATAATAATGAAAATTGGCGCTAATTTGTTGTATTGCTCTTTAAGCTCATTATCTTTGTTTATAACAATGCTTGACGGATGGAAAACGTAAGGGAAAGAGCAGCAAAAAGGAAACCCGACGCAATAAAATGTATTATAATTTTTATGGAATTTTTGGCCTCTTCGTGAACCATTTGATGTTCTTTGTACTTAAGTGTATAAACATTTTTGAACACGTGCCCCTCTTAATATGCAGAAGCATCGTAAAATAAATCCATGTGTGTATATAGATATGCACATAAATAAACCTTCGGCTTTTATCTTTTAAACTCTGTTAACCCCTTTAAGGCTAAAATGATATTTAAACCCTTATTTTTTTTCGGGGCTCTTCGTATGGAGCGCACAGGGGTTTTTTCAAAGCCCTTTTTTTGTTACCCGCTTTCTCTCTCTCTTTCTCTCTCCCTGTCTCTGTTATTACAATAAAATCATGTATTCTTGTTTATAAACATGTTAATCGGTATTGGTTAATTTTATATATATGGATATATATATATGTACATAGATATGTATTTATGCATCCAGGTGCGAACAAATTGTGAGATGCGTTGTTTTCTGTTCACATGTTTTGTACGACAACCCTTAAAATAAAATTAAAAAACAAAAAACAGTACACAAAAAATTAAAAACAAATGCCAAACTCGTGCTATTGAGTTTAAAACAAAACGTAACGAAACAAAGCAAAAGTCAAATTATTGTTTTAATAAAAACTTTAAGAATTTAGTTGAAAGTTAAACAACATTTATTGAGTTGTAGATGTACTTTCGTGCGTGCGTGCGTTTAAGTGTGTTTGTGTGTGTTTGTGTGTGTGTGTGTGTGTGTGTTTGAGGGCATAGACATATTTATTGATTTTTACAAAACTTTGAAATACAATTTTACAGTAGTTTATGTATAAAGAGTGCATTGTGGCTTTGTATCGTTGTTGTTAGTGTTGTTACTGTTTGTTCTTTCGTTTAACCAAACTGCAACCAATTTGAGTTTTATGGCTTCCTGATAAAGGCATAAGGCCTTTTTATTCTCAACAATGTTTAAATTTGACATTTTGTCGTCAATGTCTGACCATAGGAAAGTTTTACAAAACGAAATAACTCGTATTTTAGTTTAAATTGAATTTTTTTTTTTTTTTCTCTTTATCTCTTGTCTTGCACACACGCTTATGCTGTTGAAACTGTTGTTTAGCATAAATTGCAATTTAGCTCCTTTCATATAACTTTTTATTGTAAAGGTTTTTATTTATTTCTTTTTAATCATGTTGGTCAAAATGTTTATATAGCTGTATATACATATAAATGTGTATGTATGTTTTCATTTTTTTTTTTTTTCTGCTCTTCAACTAGATGTTTATCTTTTCAACAGTTTTGTTGACAAGTCATATAACAGAAAGAACTAATAACAACAACTAAAGCAGACATGCATGCGTATGTTGACATAGACGAAAAGCTGCAACTTGTCAACATTATGTAAACATAAATTTAAAAATATATATAATATTTCTTTTTCTTTGCTATTCTTCCTTACATTTATAATCATAAGCATTAATAGGGACCGTACATGAGTTATGTTAGTTAAAAAAAAAAAAAAAAATAAAAAAATATTTTTTATTTTTGTATTAATATTTCTACAGAAATGAGCTAAACCTGCCAAGTCTTGCTAAAAAAAAAAGCTACTACGCAACTGAGAAAATACACGGGAAAAATGAAAAATTCTCTTTCGCTACGCTTCTATCCTTCAACACAATTCCTTTATTTGCCAAATGTACGAATAAATTGAAAATTTACTGGGTAAACGCTCGAATCAAATGCTGCAATATATGACGACGGGTGTAATGTTTTTAATTTCATTCAATTTTTTTTGTAAATTTTAGTTAAAACTATACGTACTAAGTTGTGGTGATGAATATCCTTTTGAAGGAACCCTTTAAAGCATTTAAATACGTCATGAAAATAGTATAAAATTTTGTGTAATGTCGGACATATGAGTCATGATCCGTCCATCCGGCCTTGTTGGATATCCTTATCCTTGTGTCATTACGAATGTGTATTCACGACATTAATGTATTTTAGAATGTATGTATGTCGTTTTGCCGTATACCCTATGTATCACGAGTATACTCGTCAGAATTCGACACAGCTAACTGGTTTATATTGTATGAACTGATTCAGCGGGTGACAGTACCTTCTTTTTATTACGATATGTGTGGTTTCAAAAGTTCGTCCAGTTTTTAATACGGTACCTAACGGATACCATATCATTACTTGCCTGAATGCTTTCTTAGCACGCACTACCAATAACTGCGACATCATTTCCCATTTCAACTTTTCATCTGGAGGAAGTTTATCTTACTAAAAGAACATTTTGGGTCTCGAAATGGATAATAGCGAATTGTTTACATGCGCTTCAATTGCCGGTAGTTATGTTGTCCTGAGAAAAATTCTCATACATAGTTTTTTTTACAAAGTTCCTGAAGCTACACAGTTTGTGTAGTAATATTAATATTTGAGCTTAAAATGTCAAACGAATTATACGAACAAAAAAAATTGATTTCCCTTTGGCGACGAGAATAAAAGGACATACGGACAGATATGAGGTTTTAAATTTTTAGAATTACATTACATCTAGCATTACATGCATCTTTCATGAGATTTTATTTTTAATTCGTCTTTTTTCTTTTTTTTTTTGCTTTACTGCCTAAGCGATTGGGACCTAATTTCATTAGAATCGGTTATTGAGGGTTTCATTGCTGAGAATGATTTTGCGATAAAATTCACTGTTTTCCCCGACACAGTTTCTTCCAGTCTCGCAGTTATTCAAATTCCAATGTTAACCGTGACCTTAAAATATGCTATATATTAGAACGTGTTCGCCGCATGAAATCAATTAGCCCGATTCATCAGAAACTCTATCGTGCACATTTGCAATATTGTTTTTAACTTTTGCTTCCCTTCATTGGAACGAGCGCAACATTTAAGCCAATTTTAGAAGCTGTCACAAGACGTATCATTATTGTTCACTTGTCAGCATGATTATGTAACATAGAGTTGACCGAAAAAAAAAGAAGAATCCATGAATGAAACGTCATTGAAATATGTTCTGTTTGATAATTAAAACTATGATGAACTTTCCTTGCATATACTTCAAAAGAAGCAAATCAAAATGGGGAGTCGCTATGAGAAGAAAAAGAAAAAAAAAAAAAGAAAAGAAAAAACCTGATATAAACTTTACGAACGGATGACAGAATTATTGCACCCCTTCTTTTGGTGAAGCGTATAAAAATCCAATTTATCAATTTTCACACTTTCAAAGAATTTTAAAATGTGTTTGACTTAAAAGCAGATATCGATTTTCTTTGCATTTTATATCACATCTTCTCCGTCTGTCCTCCGTTTACCCTTTCCGTTCTTTTTCTCCTTCCATCTTTCTCTCTCGCACTCCCTCACTCACCCCCCGCAGCAGCTGTATAGAAAGCAGCAAGCGATGCTTACTCATCAAATGCAAAATTAAATCGAATTATAGAAATTTTAATGGAGTAATTCGATTAAATGTAAAATAGATGATGCCAAAATCGTAAAACGCACCAACCTACACATACCCATATTCAAATATATGCACACACACAACATACATATATACATACATACAAATATATATATGTATACATTAACATGAGCATTATATTAAAGCGAGAAGTGGAGAAATGAGAAAAAAAAATAAAAAAATAAATTAAAAGCAATAAATAAATGCACACAAAGGAATACAAATCGACTATAGAAAAAAAATTGAATGTAAATGATGTAGAAAAGGGATTTGCCATTATATATATATATATATATATATATATATATATATATATATATATATATATATATATATATATATATATATATATATGTACATATATATGTATGATTACACAGATACAAACATTAACATCTATATGTCTATTGTATCATGCGTTGTGTGAGGATTTTTTCTGTTTTTTTTATTATATTTTTTTTTTTTATATTTTTTTAATGCTTTTTATGGCCGAAGTAATGTGAGTGTAATTGCATTAATTTTGTTAAAAAAAAAAAAACCCGAAAAAAAAACAAAACGCTTTTGTTGTTGGCACAACTACCAAAGTGCACCCCATTTACATAAGCTTATGTGTACGTATGTGTGTTCGTACAATATGCCATCACATCATAGTTTAATCGTTTTTTAAAGCATTTTCAATACAAAAAACTAACTGACTCTGACTTTTCAAAGGCCGAGATGGTGCAAATATTTAAATTTTCATGAAAATATAACAAACAAAAAAGGAAAAACAACACATTCCCGATTACAAATTTTCCAAAAAAAAAAGTATATTTATAAAAGTATATATATATATATATATATATATATATATCTATATATATATATATCTATATTGCATTTACTGGTTCATATCAAAGTTTAATTAAAAAAGTCTATATTTTCAGAATTCCTTCTCTTCTTTCTCTTCATAATCATTTTAGGTACGCATGTTAAGTTTGTCACATAGTGCGACCACGGTTTAGTTTATAATTCGTTACCTTGGTGAGACCAATAGTTGAAAATACCTCAGTTGTATGATCTGCTTCCTAGGGGCACCATGTTGACTTAATAGAGTTAGTTCTGAGAAATTCGGGTTGGGACACTCGCGTCTCTCGTTGACTCTTCATGAAAATAGACTGCTTATGCTGACCTTATCCTCGTTAGAGGCACATAGATTTATCTTTGGTGTTTTCTTGTTAGTTCAGATAGTAAATAATAGTATTCAGGCCCGTCGGTACTTTTAGGTGAGATAAACATCAATGTTTCTAGTCATCCTTCTGAAGACTTTAGATTCTTAAAGCCCACTCATTGGTCTTTTCAAATCCCTTTAGGTGCCTTTGCAAAAAATCCATATCATATCTATATCATATATATATCTCAGTATCCGTCTCTTTAGACTCTAGCAAAGCCACTCTCTATAATTAGCACGATCTACCTAAGCTAACTGTTAATCGTTAAAGCTTCGTACGATTCGTAAATAGAGCTAAATGCGTTCGCTGTAACTTATGCATATTTGCAAGGGTTTAGGGCTGTTCTCTTTTCATTTGGTATTTTATATTTTATAAAGGTAGACAAGATCGATTTTTAAGACTCAATTTAATTCGGCTGTAAATTTATTTTAGCTGAATTTCATGTGCAAATACATATACGAAAACAATAAGATCATCTAAACAATCGTATCATGCAACCTTCAAGTATATCGTACGAACCCTTGGTGATGGACAAGATGTATCGATGGTCGAACAAGTTATAATTATTATCAATACACATATCACAAAGGATCCGAAAATAATTGTGAAGGTCATAGGATAGTGAGGCAATGGAGTTTATGTCCAGTTGGCATCTGACTAAAGATGAGTTACAAACTAAACTTAAAATCATAAGAAAGACAGTCGTGTCAATTTCATGGGCGATTCTGTCTAAAGATATCGCAGTCATTGAGAAAACACTTCTTACTCGTTCGTCAATCCTAGTAAAAGCATCTCGACTTTATATTTTATTCATCTTGAAATTCGCTTGAATTCGTCTACAAAAAAAAAAAAAAAAAAAAAAAATTGGTTAAAAATTCTAACAGAATCGTTTAAAATAATAACGACGAAGATATGGAATACCCTTTGAATTGACTGCCGCGTCACCTATACCCATGGGTACATGCATTTATTTGAGTGCTTACGAAGTGAATTAGTAAATATTTCGAAAGAGGTGGAGTTGATCGCGACAATCTGGAACAACCTATTTTCCTCGTGCCTTTAATCGGTCCATTTATGAAGTCTTTTATTTGATTAGTGCAATTTGCATAGCATTGTTACGCCGACTACGTTTACCTGGAAATTTACTTATATTACCAGTCAGTCCAAAACTAATAGCTTTCTAAATTTTCGGATGTGTGTTGTTTTTTTTTGTTGCAATGATCGACGAGTTTTCAGTACCATTTGAGTCCCTTTCTAATTGTGTGCGGTGGCATAAGAAATTATTTGATCAGAAAAATCTATTCCTTCATTTACTTTATTGTACGCCAGAACATCTTCTAGTGCTTTCAATTTTTCGGATGAAGGTTAGCTTGCCGAAGCAGTACGACTGTTACGACTATTACTTGTATTTGGTGTCTTGATGGGAACATTCTAGTGACCAGCGAGTCCATCCATTTGATAACGAAAATGCCGTTATGGTCTTCTTTGCACACCATCCGAATGAATTCTTTGTTATCTCGAAGTGTTCCAATCACATGAGTCTTTCAAATCAGCTCAGGTTATGACTGGGCTAATTTATAGCTTGTGCAAAAACTGTAAATACACAATGTTCGTGCTTTGTGGAGAACTATATCTGCAGCTCGTAGAGACATGCATTGTCTAATCCCGTCCCATTGACTTATCAGAGCAAAATTTTTACTGACTTCATATATGCTTCGCTTGAATGTTATTTAAATCATTTGATCCCGTACTTGTGTGCTCTCTTCGGTATAAATTGGTTGAATATGAGTCGTCCGCGCCATGCAATCAACGTTTTATCGATGCGAATTTTTTCCCCAGGCGTGGTGCATGTTTCCAGATATTATTTCTGAATGAAGTATTTTTCTAGGCCGATTGCCAGGGGCAGTGGACATATTATTAGCAAAATGGAAGTTTCGTGGTAAATGAAAATTGTCCAATAGGCTCTTCGATCAATAATTTGATACAGCGTTTGCTTTTACAAAGTCCGTCCACAAAATCAATTAAAATTTTTTTTCAATTTTTCAGAATTAGTTCAGTTATAATTCTCCGGAATAGGTAGTCTGCAGTGATGTTTAGGAATTTCTTTCTACACGTAATAATCTTTCACTACGAAAAGCAAGTATCTTTGTACAGCGCAGTATGGTAGCTTGAGGACCCGTCAACGTGTTGGGCATACATTATTTAAGATCCGATTTATTAATTTAAGATATATATTTTGGTTATATTAAATCGGGGACGAGGCGATCATGTGATTTGATAGCATTTGTAAATGATTAAAATATTTAATGAAAAACCCGGGTTCACATTTACCTGCACATTACGAACTTTTGTGAAAAAATTTCAACCCGACTTTGGCGCCTCATAACCAATAACATGCCTATACTTTCGTTTCATTATATGATCTGTCACTTAGGAGATTTCCTTTATTCGTGTAATACGAAGAGGATGGGAAAGAAGTGAAGAAAGAGAGAGATATGCGCAATCGGTAAGTGTCATGCCTTCACCGACTGAGCACTCACTACAACTACGACCAAAGTAAACTATAGCGCATAGCATTTTAGGTCCGCGAATATGAGGCAGCGAAGCGACACACAATATTGCAAGTGTACGAGAGAACGTTTATGATGGATTCGAATTTAGGGATTAAGCGCATCGGTCTAAGCACTTTTGAGAAAATTTGATGAAATAAATGCTTTTGGTGACGTGACATACCACAAAGCTATCCAAAAAAAAAAAAAAAAATTGTTATATGATTTATTGGAAATGAAGTTTGGTAAGCGAGGTTTACTTAACCGCTATTTTTTGCGAGACATGAAAGAATATAATTAAAATTTTTGTGTTAATATATATATGTAATGTCTCGCGATAGTTTTTTTTTTTTTTACATCCAATTATTATATAGGATTTTTGTCGTGTGTTGCTGTAAAACTAAATGAAGACCTCTATGAAAGCCTATACCATGTCTGTGTATGAAAGCTAATGATGGGTATAAAAAAATTCGTTTTAAGCCTTGAATGGAGAACCGCTTTGTTATTTTTAATTTCAATAAAGGTTTTTTTTCCCTGGTCTCTCCTGGTCTTGTGTATAATTTTAATAATTTAAACTCTTACTACACTGGCTCTTTTGAGCATCATCATCATCGTCGTCATTATCATTATCATCATCGTTATCATCATCATCGTCATCATCGTATGCGGTATATGGAAAGCATATGGCTATGTACGCGTTATCGTATATGCCACACACATAACAACTTTATCAACCTCGTTGCGTATGGCGAAGCCCATAAAGCACAAGCATGAATTATGCGAAATGCCTGCAAATATGAGTCAAAACACATTAACTTTTGAAACCCTTTTCTCTCAGCAAAGTAAACGTTGAATATTGTCGGTTTTGTGTATAGTTTTCAATATAGTTTATTGTCGCTGGTATGCGCAGATGTTCCTCCTTGCTCCTCATGCCCTCGTCTCGCGTTCTTTCATTTTTCGTTTCTTTTATTATGCATATTTCACTTTGCTAAGCATATAAATTTTAGTTGTTATTTTGCATTTTTTTTTTTTTTGTTTTTCTCCTCGCTCATGTTATTTCGTTTTTGTGTTATTTTATTTGATGTATTAGTTGTGACGCGACCATTCCCAGTTCTTTCTTTTTTTTCCTTTTTTTTTTTTTTGGTGTGCTATATAGAATCAGTGTGCGTGGATGCGTGTGTGTGTGTGCATGTGTGGCATTAAGGTCTCTTTTGTTTGAAACAAACCGCAATGCTATTGAAATATGTACGTATAATATGTATAAATATGACAGCACACCAGTAGGTATGGCTACATACTTATGCTTTAGTATGTGTATGCGTTCGTACGTGCGTATGCTAAAAACTCATTCTCATGTCATTCATGCTCGTGACAAGGGAAATTCAGTAACATATTTACGTACGTTCTGCATCTGGTTTATGATCGTCTATCACTATACAGTTTGTTTCAGTTATACACGTTGACTTTTATATACGTAATTATTTAGTTTCCTTCTAGATTTTATGCATTAAAAAAAATATGTATACATAAATATATATAAATATATATATATACATATATAAATAAATGTACATATATATAAATATATCTTATATATGATATAAATATATATTTATATATATTTATACATATATATGCAAACGTTTAGGCTATCGATAGTCGAGACTACTAAAGGAAGCCGTCAACATCTGCGCCACAGGTATAAGAGTAACTGTACCGATTCAGTATAAAATTTTCGAAGGTTTTTGCTCCTAATTTCCAATGAAAGACATTCAAACCGCTGTATATATTTTCATTTACGTTGATGTGGTTTTGCACTCTGATAGTCTGCACATTGCCGGCCAGGGAAAGCTTTCCGTGTAAAAGTCAGCAAAGATACCACAAAATGCCTATTTACAAACTTTTTTTTTCACTTTATGGCGGCCCGTAGTTCATATGGTTTGAACAGATGTGTGGGCGGTTACCTACCTACCGGAAATATAGCAACTGAGCTCATTAATTGCACATTAGCAAATATCAGTCTGCAAGAGTAGCCGAGTAGGTAAAAACCGCGACTACTAAGTCCAGTATTCGCAGTAGAGTTTACAACTAGGCTGCGGCCAACTCCCTATACGTTCTGCCTGTCACCGTGTTCCACGAATAAAGGATTTGGTGGTTAAAAAAAAAGGTATGCAAGAATTATTTTAAGTCTACAGCTACATACTTTGAACTCCTGGGAATCAGGCGATACCGGGGTAGGCAAAGAAGAATTTTTTCGTGTAGAGTAGCTGATCGCAGAACATCTCCGAAGAATGTCTCTTTCTCTACTGTTGGCAGTCGCTCTTTGGCTCGTTTCGTGATGGCTGCGATTTCTCTAAACTCGCAGGGTTTTAAATAATGGTATGTTAAGTGAATCTGATTCCGGTATTTTTGCCGCCAAGGGAAGGTTTACAGCCGATATTACACAGATCAGTAGATGGACAGACGGCCATGCTTAAATCGAATCAGAATTGCATGCTCACCAAGAATATATACATAACTTATGAAGTCTTTGAAACTTTTTTTCGGGATCGGTTTTATATGTTTTCACAAAATGAATATACCGTCCATCCTTCGACGGTGGGTATAAAAAGAAGAAAATTGATTTATAATTCCTGATGTACTGATTGGCGTTTATTTAAGTTTTATTTCAAAGCGGATATACTTCGTTTACTTACGGGCATTAACTTTCTTAAGGCGGTTATTGAAAGCTATTTTAACTAAGTTTGACTTAGGCAGACATGATTCCCTTAATCAGTCAAGTCGACAAACAAAATGATTATCTGTCTAGACTTTGTATGCATGTCTTCCAGAAGGTTTCGTAGCTTTTATCTGATTTTTACATATGAAATGACAAAAACTGATATATCTCTCTATGCATGGGTGTAATAAATTAAAGTTAATGAAGCATTTAATGTTATACACTGAAGGAAAACAACTTCAAAAAAATTGTTGCTGCTTTTACAACCAAACCTAAAGTTTTGGTTTATTCTCAATACACATACACATGAATGCGCATAAACACCCAATCACATACAGTCGCACAAACACAAACACACACACACACACACATAGCTGACCAGCTGATCATTCAGTTCACACACGTACAGCATATTTGGCCGCTACACGCAAGATATCACAGATACACTAATTAATACCAATATACATAAATATTCTTTTTTAATTCTTAATTTTGTTTTTTTTCCTTCAATTTTCTATACATGAAACTTTGCCTTCAATATGCCTCTATCAAGAGATTTCCCTTTCTATAACATAATCATAATAATTATGAAAATTCTTTTCTGCAATAAATGCGGGCTTTCTATGTATTACAAAAGTGTATCAACATATTCACACACTAACATAACAGTATGCATATATTTACATGCATACATATATGAATGTATGTGTGTGTGAATGTGTGTGTGCGTGTGCGTGTACGATGACAAGTAACAATAAAAAAGATTATGATGAAAACAACTAGAGGCCCACAACACACTATTTAACATACTAACAGCGGGAAGTTATTCATTAAAATGTGAAAAGGAAAGGGAGAGACAAAAAGTGGGAAAAACTTAAAAAGAAAAACAAATAAATTTATGCACGAACAAATTGTGAAATTAAATGTTTAAATAAAAATATGTTTAAATAACTCTTTAGCATTTAGCAGTTGAGAAATTTCACAACTTAACCACCGGAATACGAGGACATATCAGTTTACATTGTGCATTTAAGTGTGCGTACGCGTGCACATTTTTTGTTACGCTTGTGTTATTAGCCAGTTGACATTTTTAGCTTTAGACTTTTTCGATTTGCCAGAGTGGAACTTTCCTCAAACTTCTTCTTTTCCATGAGGTCACAAATGGTCCGACAGCTAGTGTGACAGCAGTATCTTTTCGATAGGCACTCGTCATGATATCTCTAGGCCTAGGACTGAAACATCTCTGTTTAAACGATGCGAAAGTTGCTTGCAAGAAGTAAGTGGACATAAGAGTTTTTTGTGCATCTCCATCTTCGAGCCTGGATATGAGACAATTATCACAACTTTGCAGATATCCCTCTCAATGCTAAATAGCTTTTAGATAATCTTTTTATTTCTTCTCGTTAATCCATGCGCATGCAAATAGCAGGGGAGTTGAGCATCGAAGAGTCGCCTTCACAGCGAACACGATTTTCTTAATTGATTTACTTCATTCTGCCTCAGTATTATTAAATTAAATCCATTTATTTATTTATTTCTTCTTCTTTTTTTTTATTTTTTTTTACTTTTATTCACGTTATGTTATAATTACGTTGTTTATCACTAATTGACATTTCATTTGAACTTCATCAAATTGTTAAGTTGTCAATTGAATTTATATATATATATATATATATATATATATATATATATATATATACATATATATATATCTTTGCTTTCCAACTTTACCCGTTCGGAGCTTTCTCTTTCTGCTCAGTTTTTGGAATCATTTGGGAGTTTTGTTATACGTTATGCTCTATGCGTTGCATTTACTTGCAAAAATATTTCACTTGAAAGGCAGACAAGTAATTAATTGACTGCTTAATGAAATTAATGGCTTTTACAACACACATAATGCCCTGTGTCTGATTACATTTTGCTTTGCTTTTTATTTATTTATTTATTTATTTTTATTATTTTTTTTCTCTCTCTCTCTTCTTTATTACTATTTTTCCATTGTCTTTCTATGTTTGCAACTATTTTGTATATAAGTGAATTAAATTTTGCTGATTGCCTTCAATTTTAAGATTAAATTAGTAACGACGAAATGGTATTCAGACACTTACGGGAATTCGTGTTTAATTTCTTAATGAGTTCATTATGCAGTACTTTAGCGTAAGATGTAAAACTTTTAAATACAAAAAAAAAGAGAAAAGCCAAGAATGTTTAGAATCGTTTTAATTACACATTTCAAATTTTAAACTAAACTCCCTACCATAAGTATTGATTGAGATCCCTTATCCCTTGCACCCTATTCGACTATAGTAGTTTTGAACTATATGCAATCTTGTCGGCTAACGATTAATATAATCATCGTTAGCACCAGGTGGCTGTTGTTGCTTGTCATGGTTGTTTGAGAAGAAATATATTGAAAAAAAAAAAGAGTTCGATTTACAAAATGCATGTGCATATCTACCCGCCAACATAATACCAAACAGCACACACACATATCCGTACACTCATGTACATTGACGGTGCGTTAACAAACGTAATGCTGTGACCACAAAGTAAGATCAATATTCACGTGAATTTGCGCAGATATATCGACTGTTAGAAATATTTTCTATTATTTTCTAAATTGATAGCGCCGTGACAGACATCTATGCTAAATTTCACATCATAATTGTCGCTAGTGTTCCAGCTGCCCTTGGTTTTGTATGACACAAAAATCATTTTTTCCGATTTATATAATGTCTGCGAAATAATGATTTCTATCCACCACGATGTCACGGAAAGTATTATTATGACAGAGGAGACTTAGATCTATGCAGCCCACACAAAAATAGCCGACTGATCGAGCGGATATCATGCAAAAGGTGAGCCAAGGCCGGTAAAACCGCGCTAAAGTCGCTCAAAGGTCAAGGTTTGTTATGAGAGATGAATATTAGTTGAGTTTGAGGATTGCTTTGAAGTCGACGAAATAGATTTGAAAAAATTTAAAAAAAAAATTTTAAAATTAATAATGAAATTGTTCTTGCTTTTTGGACGCAGTAGTATACCACAACACAACAAATACGTTGATAATTATTTGTGTATTAATTCCAGCAATAAACCGACGCAGTAAAACGTCCATGTAAGAAAAAGAAAATAACCCACAACAACCCCCAACAGGCTTGGCACCATTTGCAGCATATTAAAAGGTCATATACATAAATATTATTAATCGGGATGAAGCTCGTAATCAAGTTTCCTGCCGTTCCTGATATTCCTTTTACTTTCAAGTCGAATGTTAGCACACACCACTCTCTTCTTCTTCTTCGCTATATCTCTACCTACAAATATATACAACTATATATATGAAATATTTCTTGCGTATAGTTCAAGATGAAAATAAATCACAAATAGGTTTAGATTAAAACGATCCTACTTGATCTGGCGTCTCATTACTAATGTTTTTAGTTCACTTTCAAAATAAACATTTATTTATTTTGATACTCCGCTCTATTTATTGCTCCGTGCTCTGTGTGTATTTATTACGGAATGCCGAAATGTCCTTTAATCCTTCAAGTAGGAGCTATCTCAAGCTCGTGCCGTCCTACTGGTTGTTGTTGGTTGGTATCATGGTTCTATGACGTTCACAGCGAGAATGCTGTCAAAAGTGATGTTACAAGCAGCAAAATCAATAAGGATTTTTTGATTATAGACTAACGTATTTCATTTGTACGAAAATGTGATTTGCATATCATAGAAAATCTAGGATTTAGGAAGTAATCTTCCGCTCTATCTTCAATTTGCAAAAATCCGTCTTAGTCATACAGTTGCAATACACCAATGGAAATCTACTCCTATTATTTGCAATGATGGGCAGAATTTTACAATTAAACGTAAACTTTGTGAATGTTTCGGATCGTCTAACCTCGGGAATATAATATCAATAAATTGCGGCTAACTTTCTCTAAGCGACTAGGCTGCATTAGACGAAAATTTTGGTCTAACCTTCAAAAAGAACAAAAGCAGATAGTGTGGGTTGCTAGTGCTAGTTCTCATCCTACTTCCTACTACATCCTACTAAAAGTTATTTCTTTGGTTCAAAATCAATTACAATAAGAATATATTTGTTAATAGAAAATATAATTTACTTCGGAGATACCCCTTTTCTTTTATTTATTTATATTGTAAATGTATAGCATATTTTCGGACATGGAAATTCGAAACATAGATCATATTACGGAAGGATTAGGTTTACATTAATTGCCCTTGAAGGTATTTTAATCCCGAAAAAGCAACAAAGTATAGTGTCCGGTGTCCCCCCGCTCACAATGTTGATACATTTGCTGTTAAATCAATCTTATGATCTTATGTGCTTTAATTTTCTATTGATTTTCGTTGGGTTGAAGCTTTCCTTTCTTTCAGAATAGCATCAGTGCAGTGCAATGCAGGGCATTATTGTGTGCGAGTATTCTGTTCCGTTCTGTCGTTTTTGTTTTTGTTCATATGGTTCATTAAACGATTACTTAATTTTTATGGCTTTTTAATTGAGGGAAAACAATTTAAGTAAAACCCCTTAATAGTATAACAAAGAAAACGCAGTTCAAATTACGTTTATAAGCTGTAAACTAAAAAACAAACCGAGAAAAAAGGGTGGATTTTCTCTAATAAATCCAATAAATTGTGCAAAACACTTAATTTTAAAAGTTACAAATGCCTTTTTCAATTACTGGTTTTTGTCAGGGTTAGTGAACCCTGAGCGCATACTGTGCATACATTTATATCTCTTTCTGTGACTGCTTTCATGGCTAAAAGTAAAATTTGAAAAATATTTAAAATAGAAACAAACTATCAACGTTTTCATCAGAGCTTCAAAGATTTGAAAACTTTTTCAAGTATTAGGTTTAGTCGGGATCGCGCACAGCATGATAAAGCAAAAATGAGAATAAATTGTGTTCCAAAATTGATAAATGATTTTGATTAATTCAATGGAATACAAAAGAGCTAAGAATTGAAATGCAATCAAATCGGAAACCTTATACCCTTCATCCCTGTCGAGATCTTATCCCACTAATAGAAAGAATTTTTGGTTAGTCATCAATCACCTTAAAATATATTTAAGTTAATAGGTTGTAAGTTTTTTACATATGGGTTGGTTTAACTTTTCTTCTTTTTTTTTTCTTATGTGTATTGTAAGTATGTTATCTTCATCTAAGAATAGAGCCTATCGTGAGTTCATCGTGACAATATGTACTCTTACGAGACATGTTCTTATACGACCAGATTATAAACCTTGCTAAAGTGAGTTTTCCCTCTTCTCTATTTCTGATGTTCCGGTGTTAACGAGCAGGATAGGAAACCCTATTTATTCAGTTGCAACCAACGGCGCTTTCAAGAAGAGATCATGCGGTATCGACTTACAGAAAGCACACGGCACTCTGATAGACACGTCTAGTCGAGAGAAAAAGAAAGAAAGAAGGAAAAAGAGTGAGTGAGCGAGAGACAGACAGACAGACAGAGAGGGAGAAGGAATGTACTTGAAGAGCATTTTAACTCCATCAAAATGCAGAAAAAAGTAACGAGCAACCCGTCGCCTTTGATGGTGTCAATGTAGAAGAATCGGCAACTCTTGACGTTATTGTCATGAGAATGCAAAATCGTATCCCTCCAAGAAAACACCTATTGGAAATGTCGAAAAAAGCAGTCGTAGCACTTGATATGTTTAATACCAATCAAAATTAGAATATAATTTGTATGTGCGGGCGCCAGTCCCTAAATCTATCTTAAAGACCCTCGGTCACAGGTGCAGGGAAATGCCCAGATGCTCATAAGCGACAATACTAAATCTAAACTTCTCGACATTCTCGAGCAACGACGTAATGTGGGCTGCATGGAGCTTATATATATAAGTGTATCCATAGTGGTGTTCCGTGGAGATAAAAATCAAACCTTTAAGAAGAGTACTCAGCCACCATTCCCGCTCACTTTGTACTGGATTTGCCCGTATGCCGCCTAGCAAACTTTCGTAACTAGTCGCCCTTTAACTGTACTGCTCTGCCTTTATAGCAACCTAGCTGCGGTGATTTTTGCAACCGTTCCACATAGTTTCATGTTTAAGTCATTGTTACCCAAACACTGTTTCCTTTTCCCCCCTCTCTATCTAATCCATCCTGGGCACTCTTTGCCCGTACTTATAGGGACATTTTCTGGATGGCTACCGCAAAAAAAGAACAACAAGAGAGAGAGAAAGCGAGATCCCCAAATTCCAATACACATATACATGTTGGGCTGTTATATAACCTTCCGCACATCACATATTGGCGAAGCCGCATACTCTAGATAACATATTTAAAAGTAGTAACAGTGCTATTATATAGAACATAGGTTAGGTGCCGAAGAGTGCACGCAATAATTCAAGGGGCAGATTACAGCAAAACTTATTCGCAAGGAGCCGAAGGCGTTATTCGAACGATACGGAAAAAAAATAGAAAATGTTACATAAATTGTAAATATGTACATATTAAGAAACCATTCACACCTTTCCTGTTTGTTTGTCGTCACATAATTATTATTAAATTTTGTAATTTTTTAAATAATGAATTTCGAGATATTTTTTTGCTAATTTTTTCTTTT
This sequence comes from Glossina pallidipes, assembly GCA_000688715.1. NCBI lineage: Eukaryota > Metazoa > Arthropoda > Insecta > Diptera > Glossinidae > Glossina > Glossina pallidipes. Next base: position 120,649 of record KK499789.1, on the reverse strand, counting down.
TTTAATTGAAAAACGGAAATAAAACTAATTGAGAGTAACATAAGATTCGTTCTACGCAGAATATAACATGTGTTTTGTTTTTTAATAAGTTTGTAACATTTATTATTACAATAAAAAACATGGTCCCTAGTAAACATAATGTTTTTATATTCAATTTCGAAAAGAATTTAATTAAAAACGTGAAATCAAATATTGTAGCTCGTATACGCACATACATACATACATACATGCATAAACACATACATGCATACATGCATACGTACGTGCATACATACACACATCCATACATACATACGTATGTATGCATGTACATACATACATACGCGCATACATACATACATACATACATACATACATACATACATACATATATATATATATATATATATATATATATATATACATGCATACATAGATACATACATATACAAATCTACATACATATTCATGTGCACATAAACACACACACACACAAACATATATATATATATATATATACATGCATTATATATATATATATATANTATATATATATATATATATATATATATATATATATATATATATATATATATATATATGTTTTATGATGAAATTAATTGTATAAACCAATACGTGAAACCAAAAAATAAACAATAACAACATAAAAAAATTGTCTACAATTTTTTTTTGTTTTTTTTTTTTTAACAAATTAATTGACGCCTCTCCCGTATGCGAAACAATGAAATGAAAACGAGTCTTATGATAGAACACAAATACGATCGCATTTATTTGTCGACATGACCAACAATTGAAACAATTGCACGTAAAAAGGACGCAGCAACAGTAATAGTAACTGTTTTAAAAGCTAAACAACGAAGCAACAAAAATCAAGGGTTTCGTTATTGACCGGTTTTCACTGAGTCTCCAGTTTATATGTGCGGCGTACGTTTAATTGATTTATGCTTTTGCAAATAGCTATTAATACATTTGTCTGGTCAACTGAGTGGACGAGGCGTAGCGGGTGCATGTTACTGATGTTTATATATAAATTTCAACCCAACGCATATGTTGTGTTAAATGGCACAAATAAAACAAAAAAATACTGAAAAGTTTTTCAAACTTTAACAAAAAAGGAGGCAAGAAAAAAAATGCCAAAAAAAAAAGAAAAAGCACTAAATTGAATATAAAAAAGGGCCAGAGAGGAAGAGAACCAGAAAAAACTCCATAAAAGTTCAATTGATTTTCAATTAAAACGACTGTCGATTGCAGAAGTAAAAGAAGAGAGAAAGAGAGAGAGAGAGCGAGAGTGAAAGAAAAAACATAAATTGAACAAATTTTGAAAATATCAAGAGAAAAACGCTACATATGCACAGGCTGGCGAGATTTATTGATTTGTTTATTGTTTTCAATTTTGGATGAGAAAGCGTATTAACTCTGGTAGTCTGTGGACGACATAACGGCATAGTCTTCGAAGATCGGACGTCCAGCTATGCACTTTCCGTTGTTACGTTATCCCTGGCTGTCCGTCATGCAAGTCAAAATTTGCCCATTTAACAGTGTTACAGGTTATCATAATCTCTCCGCGATGTCTAGAGTAAATGAACCGTTCCGTCTTTGGGGTTGCCTTTGCAAATAGAAGTCATATGGAACTCGAGAATATCGTCGGTAGCGTCAAATTACTTAGTAAAGAAAAGGAACATCGACCTTATTCAAGAGCATAAGTCGTAAGAATAAGTTTGACTCCGTATAGGTAGACTCTGGCTAATTATCACTATATCGATTCTGATCTTGCTTTGATTTGACAGCAGAGTTGCAAATTCTTAGCAAACACATACATTTTTAAAGGCCTCAAAGACTTGATTGCTTTGATTCACTTAGTCCGTCACGCTCAGACTGATTGAATTCCTCAAATTATCGCTATATACATATATATAAAAAGTTAACAAGTCGCCAGAGACGCAGCTAGAAAATCGGTGCGAACTGCAAGTAGTTCGCTATCAATTATTTCATGCCCAAGCATGTAGACAAGCAGTGGGAGGGCATATATTAAATATTAAGAAAAAGTGTAATAAAAGAACAAAATTGTTTTTTAAAAATTAATTTAAAAAAATTATTTTTTACTTTTTATTATAAACAAATTTGCGTGGCATAGTATGCCAACACCAGTAACCATATAGACAGCAATTTATTTAAATTCTTGTCATTCTTGACGTTAAATATTTTGCGTTTGTTTTAAAAAGTATCTGGAAAATATTTGTATGGAAAATATTTTTATATTATATTCCAGCAGTCAATGGCAACATATATTAAAAAACATAAACATAAATACATAAATACATATACGTTTGTTTCTCACGTAAAGGCGTTAGTTGACAAGACCACCAAAAACAAAAAAAAAAAAAAAAAAAAAAAAAAACGCAAAAACTGTCTGTAACGTGTACAAGCACGTATTGAAAATGTATGCAACATTTTTTTTTTCCATGTTACACATATTTCCGCAACATATGGTTGGCATCTATTTATTAAGAATATTTTTCTTATAGATAAAAACACAAACAAAAATAGCAAAACAAAAAAAAAAGCAAAACAGAACAGAAACGGAAAAAACAATAAAGTTGGAGAGCATTTGAAAAGTTTTACATAAACCTCTTATTGGAGTTTATGCATGTCGCGGTGTACGTAGCGTTTTCACATCTCTCCACCTCCCCCTTCTCTTTTCGCCACTTACGTGTTTGTTATTAGCATCGACAACAGTTAACACTACTGACAAACAAACACGGTATTCATGCAATTAAAGTTAAGAAATATCCAACGATAGCGATAGAACCGATCGATCACAACGAAAAGCAAAGGAAACAAATACCAAGAGAAACTTTTAATACCCATCAAACGTAATCTGAACCTGCTGATGATAATGAAGGTACACCCATTAGTCGTGTCGCGCAGATGCAGAACATCACGAGATTTTTACCAGCGTTGCACTCGAACGTATCCCGGCCGAGATGTCATAGATGTATGCGAATAATTTCACGATTTTTCTACGAATACAGTAGAGAGCTGATATATGCACACATAAAACTGATAAGTGATCCTACAAAAGGTTCTCTGCATGAAGTACTTAAAATCTGTCTGCTATCATTGCTTGATATGAAATTAACAAAATGAATTTTCTATATTTAATTCGTTCCTTCTCACATAAGCTGAAATCAATCTTAAGACTGCCTTGTTTCTACCAATGCAAGGTCGTAAACGCATTAGCCGCTTTTCTCGATTAGTAGCTTCGCGCCAAATATGAAGATCTGTCTGCAATGGATAACGCACGAACTCATCATGTGCAGTGCAGCATTATGTAGGCATTGCAGCGTCTCTTTTCTTAATCCACTGATATTTTCTAACGAATGAATGGTTACCTCTTGGAAGCTCTCAGTTTATGCACGAGTTAGTTCTTCTTCTATTCAACTCAATCAATACAACTGAAAAAACAGCAGCTGTGTGATGAAGTCGTCCGTGTGCCTACGTATATATAAATTTCCCGAATTTTGTTTGACGTAAAAATAATACGTACGGAATTTTTGACAGACATCTCTGGCAAAAGCTGATATGTTTGTTTTTTAGCCATGCACTACTTCTCTTAAGTGCTTACTTTTGTCAACGGCGTAAAAGCGATGCAAAGGACTATAGAGGAATACAAAGCACAAAAAAGTGCACTTTTAGAAAAGAAATACAAGCAAAGATTAATTAGACCTCGCTCTGTTGAAAACTGGAAATTACTCCATAGAATTAGATATCTCCAAGATATTCGGCAGAGTATGGCATGACATTGTTGTCTCCAAGCTGATTGCATTTGGTGTCGAGAGCGTTTTCGGACGATTCATTTCGAGCTTCTTAGACAACCATTCGGTAAGAGTTGTAATCGGTGGGTATTCCTTAAGCGAATTCTATTTAAATGCAAGTGTACCACAAGACTCCGTTCTTTCTCCTTCTCTAAATTAAACAAAATCTGCAAGTTATCATGCAGAAGTTCTAGTTGAACGGTAAAATTTAAAAAAGCCAAAAATAAGTAAAATTTTGGTCTCCGAACCAGTTAAACCAACCTGCTACGATGGGGATTAGCTATAACTTTAATACGGAGTATTATTCATGTGGTTGTGCTTTTAAATTTTAAATCATTCAGCAAACAATGAAAGACTTCGGACTCTAATCACAAAATGTTGCTTGTATGCATGCGTCTGTTGATTCCACCACCACTACACTCTCATTTCCATTTTGAACGAATTGAAGAATATTTCTAGGAAAGCAAAAGAAAAGTTTATATTCCCTTAAAACCCATCTTCTATTTTCCAATATTGGATGAGTTGAAAAAAAAAAAACAAAACAAATTACAAATAGCATGCTTTATGTTGGTTTTCTCTTATTAGCGATACACAGAACTAGCCTTTCCGACTTGGCTTCATTTCACCATCGAAACACATATGATTTCTTGAATTTCAGAGTGAAAATAGTTAGAAGAGCTTCAAGGAAAATCCTGTTTTGGTTAATGAAAAAGAAAATAGGACTCAACCTAAACAAACTATTAATATATTGCTGTGTGTAGTACCATTGGTTATTTCTCTATTTAAATATTGTTATGAAAATTCCGCATGTAATTATCTTAGTTAAAAAGTAGGTAACAGAAAACTCAAATACAAATTCATGCCGCTTTGTCTGCCACTCATGCAGTTGGCGACTGGCGAAAAGATTAACAACAATTAGCACAGCATTTAGCGGAAAGAGGGATTAACATAAACAATGCCGCGATGAAGCTGGATACTGGTAACCTGCTTGTAAAAGGGTATATAAGCGGGATATTTGTGGGAGGCAAAGTCAATGGAGTCAAGAGATTTGAATCGTATTATGCAAGCGGACGAAACAAGAACCATTTTAAATATGAATTGGAAAATTGCTGTAAATGTTTTGTAAATAAACCCCTTCCTATTACAATTAAATGGTACGAAGTTAATCTGACAAGGGGTTAAATAAAAAGGTACAAATGACAAAAGACAGTTAACTTTACATTATTTTGTCTAATAAAGGAAGCTGTTGTGTGCTTTTTCTAAAGATGATATCATTCGGATTCTAAATTAGTTGAGGTAGAACTAAACGAGGATTGGTATATATAAGCATCGAGAGGAAACTGTTTCTGTGTCCGCTAGCACCTCAAAGACGACGTCAAATGGTTTCCGCATAATGTAAAACGGAAACGATATTTAAATTTTCTATCCTAAGCAGTTACACTTTAAACCTTTAGATTTAATGACTAACGAATAGAACGAATCCGCCCGAAAGCGAATGTATTTTTCTCACTTCTCTTCTCTAGTAACCATTTCTGCATTTTGCCTAATATAGTGGTGTGAATATAGCTATATTACGTATATGCTATGTCAACTTGTAAGCTGTACGGCCATATTTTTCAGTTGTAGTGGAAAGGAACACCAACGAATATTGTTTTCTTTTTTCATGCTTTTTTTGCCTATCACGTACAATTTTCATCAATATCGTGACGTTTTTAAAAGAGCAAAAGTATACTTTCATGCTGTGTATGTCTGTGTAATTACAAGACATGTGTGTATCTTTGTAAACGAGGCGCGCAGAGGCAATGTATGGTTTTTTCATTTTTTTTCTTTCATTGCTGTTTAGTTAGACGATATGGCCAAATGTTCATTTTTTGTTGCCCCTATAGCAACAACTCTTTTTTGCTGTCTACCATTTCTGAATGACTAAAAGTTCATTGAATTTTAATCAGGGTTAACTTTGCTCGTTCGCGTAAAATGCTTAAATTTGGCTTAAAGTTGCAATAAAAGTGCCATAGGAATCAGAAACAAAAGTAAGCGAGAATATCTCACGATCATGCAATGCAAAGATTTATTAATGAATGAAAACCAATCAGAATTTCAAATTCAGATATTCACGTCCACATGTGGAGGGTGTTAGCTTGCTTTAAACTTTAAATAAACTTTACTTTTTCCTTCCATGATATCCACAGTTTTCCACGAAAGATGATTCCATTTCTTCGGTTGGGCGAAGCTTGTAATCCTGGAGAGTTATGCAAATTTTTTATCCAATAATACAAATTATCCCGCACTTTTTCAAGCAGATCGTCTTCTCGCTTCGATCCACTTGTTCGGCGAATAGGCAAAATTATGGCTTTTGCCAGTCGCTCTTGGGTTCGTGGCATCATTGTGACAAACATTTCTTTTAATTTAAACAATGCCGGGCTTCAAAAATAATCAATCTATCACCTGACAAGTTGAACGACACAACATCCTTTTTAAATTTTTCATACTTCTTTTCAACGTATGCTCAAGGACATGAGGCCCCCGTCGGTTCGCTCCAGTAAGAAGAATCATAATATTTTAATAATAACTTGAATGTTATTACATTTGCAGTTTTTAAAAAATGAAAAATTTATTTTCACACAGACAACCCTTTAATTCAATAAAATGAAAAATTATTCAAAAATGTTTTTTTATAAAATATTTTAATTACTTTTTTTATTCTATTATAAATCGAATTGTAGTCTTCAGGCTCCCTTAACAATCTAGCTTCGGGAGGGTAAGCAACACATCTATTTTACGCATTTGCGATTGGTGTTTATTTTAGTTTACTTTGGTCGCCTTAAAGGCCAATGTTAAGGATGTGCATGTAAAAGAAAGCGTCAACTGACTGACTTGTTAATCATTAATTTTATAAATGAAAATTAGCTAAACGAAAAGTAATCGGTAAACTGCAGCATTGATTACAGGTTTAATTAATAGTAAATAAATCTTTCACTCATTGAACATTATACATACTACATACATATGAAACACGGCCAAGAACTAATAATCAAAGTCAAACAAGCACTTTAAATCTTTTAAAGTAAAAAAAAGAAAAGGAGAAAAAAAAAAATCCAAAAATTACTGCTTTAGTCACAATAAGCACAAAAGTCACGTAGAAGACACTCATATTACCACAAAATGACCAAAACAACACTTAAACATAGCATGTTATACCCAGCCAGTCAGTTAGTTAGAGATGCTTATGAATGCCGGCTAAAGAAAACAAAACAAAACAAAACAAAACAAAGGAATAAACTTTTCACGCTTAAGACGAATTCTAAGCACCCATAGCTCCGTTAAGGTCGCTCCATAAAAATCACTCTAAAACAAGATGTGAGTGAAATGAACTGAGTTTCAACTCAATAAATTCGAATGATGGATTCCTTATCCCAAGAATTTCATCTATCAATAAATGAATGGACAAATGCTTGGACGGTTCGAATGCAAATCGACTTCGAATCGAAGTCCTATTCGAAGCACCGGTGTAAAGAAACAATGTGATAGGACCTTTGCTACTTTCTTTTGCGTTTTCCTTTACGGAATAAATAAATTTTGTATACTACTGGAGCTTTACAGAAGAAAAAAGTAAAAAAAAAAGCAATTTTTTGGTAGAATGAAGCAAGAGTGTAAAGAAAGAATCTCAACACGAGTGAGAATTTAAAAATTTTTGTTTTTTTGCATCTTTTCAAAGACAATAACCGCAAAGAGAGAAGCAAAACCAGAAACCTTAAGGAAAAAATTGCAAAAATAAAAAAAGTAATGAAAATCAAGAGAATTATTCGATGTCTTTATGTAGATAGATAGAGAGATATTGTACATGCGTGTATATATATATATATATATATATATAATTATGTGCTGCTCTGGAAAAAGTAAAAAAAAAAAAGAAACGAGTTAAACAGAGCAAGCAAAGCAAAGTAAAGTACGGGCTGTAATTGTATGGATGGCAGTCGCTGTCCTGGTCGTTGCTAATGCCAATGCAGTCAAACAGGAAAACATAAATCTGGATAAACAAAAAACTAAAGCAAACATCGTCAGTATTTTTTATACTTTGTCTTTTGCACCACCAAAGAAAAACAAGTTTGCCTTTTTTCCTACGAATCTTTTTTTTTTTTTTTGCTTTACATTTTTTATTTTTTTGGCGATATAAAAAGTTTTGTTGTGACTTTTCATTTAATAGCTGTACAAGCTTAACTTACTAAAGGAATTGCAAGCATGTTTGTTGCATTGCATACAACCAATGGTCAACATTTTTGCAGGCACTCCTGAAGGATGGCAATACATTAAGTTTATCATTCCGTTTGTGTAACACTAGAGATCCTATACAGCACACATGCATGCCCACGGATGTGCCCTTAATCAGTGTAACGTACCCAAGTTGATATGGTCTTGACCTTCGCTACGTAAGGCTGTTTGTCCATTTGCTCTTTAGGTAGAAAGCTTAAACTTTTTGCATACCTCTTTGCATCAAGCTGAAAGATCTGATCTGAAAATGTGCATCACTTCCTAATAAATTTGTTCATCATTTCATCAAAGAATCGGAAAGTATTCATAGAAAAGCATCCGTATATCGCATGCTCTCCTAATCTTTGTTCTCTTCTCTGTCATTAACAATTTCGTTAACAATTCCATATAGTATAATGTCGCGACTATCTGTCAATATAGAAAATGATGTAAGAAATACAAGGCCGACACATAGTCTATACAGGAATGTAAAGGGTTATGTTATTGACCTCCAGCCGATATCGATCTAAGTTTGATTTTAATTGATTATCAAGGCGCTACCAAAGTTCAACAAAGAATAAAAACAGTACCACTGGGCCATTAAAAGTACGTCAACAATGAGCAGAAACTAATCTGGCATTTTTATATGTTATATATGCCTCTTAGTTAGCAATGCTGCGTATTTAGGATTCGTTTCAATTTCTTACTTATTTTTGTTTGTTTTGTTTTTTTTCTTCTCTTCTTTTCTTTTCTTGATTTTTAGTTTGCCCGTTTGCAAGAAGCCAACAGACAACTTTTAACTTCTTATATTGAAGTCTATATGGTTTCTCTGGTAAATTTTTTGTCCTTTCGTTTCTTTTTTTCTGATGTTTCTTTTTCCCATTTATTTTATCTTCTGTTCGACTATCTTTTCAGTTGTGAGCATCCTTAGAGTTTTTGTTGTTGTAGTAGTATCAGTGCATACATTTATGACCATGAATGGTTTTACTTAAAAACAAACTTCAGTAGTAGTCAAAGAAATTTTTTATTTATTTTTTTTTTTTTGCATTTTATTTATTAATTTTTTATTTTCTTCTTCTTTCCAAGCTTGAATGTCAGAGTCAATGCAGTTTTGCGTAATATATTTTTTTTCCTTTGAATTCGTTTTTCAAAGAAATTGATACATTTTTGTGAAAAGATAATTTTTTATATATGTATATATATATATATATATTTTTCTTTTTTTCTGAAGTACTTTTAGCGAGATTTTTGGATATTCATCATTCATTTCAGGGTCATCTTTAACTGCAATGGATACTAATTTATTACGGGACTTAAAGCATCAGAGATGAAAAACACTTACATAAGACGAATTTATTGAATCTGTAATCTTCCCTAAGCTCTCAATAGGGCCAAATAGGGTAATATTGCCCTTTATGCCCCACACCGCTTGCGACGCACGAGTTTATTAGGCTTGTGGGGATGTGTACAGTATTCAGAAGGACTTGCAACAGACCTACATTTCATCATACCGAGCTAAGCTTGTTTGTCTGTCTGTCTTTCCATTTTATATCCTTGGGTTCAACCGACAGGACGCAGGTTTTGCGATCTTTTGATGAAATTCGATACATCGATGCATTTTACCCTTAAAATGAATGATATTGAAAATGGTTCGGAATGATTTGAGGATCTTGTTTTAGATGATTGGAAGGCATTCGGCAGAAAATGAAAGGGAAAACCGATCAAAATTCGGGCTAGCTCTTCGCCAACTAATCAGTTGCTTATCAATATCGTTATTGCCTTCAAGTTTAATTTGGGGCGGGCTCAGCAAAGTCCTATGTTTTTGCCCATCTGCTGTGGAGCAAATTATTTATGATTCTAATCATCTACTCACTAGCAGTCAATTTCCTTAAAATCTAGGGTAACGTTAGGCGAAAGAAGAGTACTGTCGGGTCAATTCTGAAGTGAAGTACTAAAAATTTCGCCTGAGTCCATTTCTTAGAGTGCGCACCTTTTTGGTTTTCTTGACTGCTGTTCATCAACGTTTTCAAAATACGATTCCGCATTCGAACCGACTTATGTATCACTATTCTCTTTAAATGCTCAATCGCAATTTATCTTCTGCAATATTGTTTGCTTAAGCTTCTCTTCACTAACCTCTTCTGGTTTCACTTTGCTTAGTTTATAGTCTCTCTGACAACCGTTTACCGGGTTTTTTTTTCAGTGTGCGCAGTGCGCCAAAATGTGCAATATTTTATTACTAATATACTGAACCATGCTTGCACGTCACCATCACGCCTGTCCAAGGGGGTGAAAACAAGGTGGTTAATGTGCAAAGTATAACGCTTGGATACCACAGATGAGAGTGTATTGATACGATCCTTCCAAGAGAGAGAGAGACAGAGAGAGAGAGAGAGAGAGAGAGAGAAAGAAAGAGAGAGAAAGAGAGATTTTTTTATAAACTACTTTCTAAGATGTCTTTATATACCAAATTTGATTAAAATATCTGGAAAATTGCGGCTTGTAGGTTGAGCACAACTAAAAACGGTTAAAAGACGGACAGACAAGCTTACAATCATCTTTCTGAATCGGCTGGTACAATGAACGGTAGGCCTATTTCAAGTTCTTCCGTCTGTTGCGTACATCCGCATAAATTTCACACCTCCTTGCCCCATAAGTGTAGGTGTAGGATATAAAAAGTAAGAAAAACTTCACTTCTCGAAAGTTATGCAATAAGATGAAGACCGAACAAAGGATTCCATTCAAACAATCCGCTAACTGTGTGGATAGGATTGGGACGTGCTACGAACCATTAAAAGAAACGTAGTTCAGCTTGCGCAGAGAGCCTTTATGATTACCGCACCCACGGATAAAGATGGAATTATGTACATTGACATATTGCCATATGGAAAATATTGTTAACAATTTTCGCTAGAAACGCACATCGTTTTTTTTATTGAAGATTTTATTGAAGATATGATCAACTTAAAAGGGGTGTTTCAACTGTAGCGGGGAAGGTTTATAAGCAAGCCCACTTCATTTAGATATAACATATGTGGAGAGCAAGTTCTTCAAAGATAATTCGTAAATTGCTTTGCGATTTTTGAATGAATAGGAAAATCTGACTTAAGTGATCTAAAATTTTAGCGTGATTTTATGCGATCTGGGAGAACAATATAACATAATGAATATAATATAAACTGCGCATGAGGAAAGAATCGGGATCACCAGGTCAGCGTTTGTGGGTTCAAATCTCATGTGCGGTAGAATGTACTTTAGTCGTAAATAGAGTGAGTGCTCAATCGATAAAGGGATAACACTTACCGGTTGTGTACATAGGAAACGGGCTCTCTTTCTCTTTCTTCACTTCTTTCTGATCGTCATCGTGTTACACGAATAGCGGCATCCCCTTAACGATTGGTTTATATTAAAAAAATAATATAAATACATATACTTTAGATATTTTATGCTCGTTCATATCGCTTTCTTCTTCTTCCCTTAACATCGTTGCTGCTTAAAGTCATAAAAATGTTGTGACAGAAACATCAAATTTAATGTATGTGTACATCAAGTAAGCATATCTACAGTAGATCTGATTGATATACTTTTCGATGTTCGGCAAAGACTGATTGAGAAGTTCGTTGGGTCAGTTGTACACTGCCGCCTATCTAAAAAGTCAAGATCAAAGTGTTAATGTAGGCGGATGCTTCGGCGGATTTGGTATATTTTTAATACCCACCTGCGAGCGGACAACCCGACAACCCGACAAACCGACATGGTTAGATCGATTCAGAACATATACTTTGAAGGGTTTGACAAACTGAATATACCCCTCATCCCTCGGTCGAGAATATAAAGAAGAGCTAATGGGTACGCAGAAGTCTTTTTAAAACGAACGTATTTGTCTCGCAAGTTTTTTGTTGTATTGTTTTCTTCTTTTTTTTTTTTTGTTTTACTATTTTCTTATATCAAACCAATAAGCGGTTTAACTAATTTATTTGATATATAACATTTCCGTTCTGCTCCGAAAATTCTTGAATTTTTTTTCGTTTAGTTTTTTTACGAATCCTTAAAAAAATTGGCTTAATTTGTGAACAGACGGTAAACGATACACTATAACATATATTCTCGCGTATGGGAAAGCAGCCATATATTATATATTATATATATATATGTATGTATATATATATGTATATATATTTTGATGAATATTTGCCACATTAACAAGTGCAATAAAACATGTGCAAAAGTAACGGAAATAGCACATTAAAGAATAACAACAACAACAACAACAACAACAACAATAATAGCCATTTAGTTTATGCTGAATGCACTTGAAGGTAGAGCTAAGAGGGTTCACTTGGTAAAATGGCCCGAAGTGGCATTAAATTTAAACGTCCACTAAGCATAAAAGCACTAGAGTCAATGGAAAAAGTAACTAAAGGCATTAAAAAAAAAAACAAAAGACTATAACTGAAAATTAAGCACAAGAGCATGGTATCCAATTAATGACGTCATAGCAATTGAAATACGATTGAAATTTGGGTTAAAACGGAAATATTTTATAAGGTTGACACATACTTGTTAGGAAGTGAGGGCCAAAATAAATACTTTTATTGCTATATAACTAACTGAAAAGATCAGAGATCAGCTTTTTCTTGGCAAACAAACTAAACGAACCACGATTTCTCACACAGCACACCCTTCCTACCGAGCACATGTCTTTAGTTAATTTGCATAAAACTTTGTATCGGGGTTTAAAGATATTTATTTTATTGCCCAGTGTGTGTGTGTGTGTGTGTGTAAGGTTTCTTTAAGAAATAGCAAAAATAAATGAAGACATTAACATTGCAAATGACAGATAGTTTGTAAAACAAATGCATAAAATTTAATAGAAAAAAAGTCATAAAAGTAGTCGTGCAAGAAATCCTTACTTTCAGCAATTGCTTGTACCTGGGCAAGGCAGCCAATAACGAGTAATGTTAAAAACAATAAAACTATCAATGCGATGATGCACAAGTTGAAAATTGCTGAAGACAAACAGCATCTGCTGCTGTATTAGTTGCTTCTGTTCATCTTGTAAATATATAGTCAATGTACAGATAGCTGTAACATAGAAATTTGTTGCAATATTCTTCTAACATTCAATGTTTCCCAAGCAAGAACATTGGAGTTTGTAAAAAAATAAAAAAATAATTTGACAGTTGTTACAAAAAGACAGGCAGAGAACAAAAACAAAAACACATAGCCGAGGAGAGCCAGATATACATGGAAAACACTGGTTAACTTATGCAGTAAACAACTTTTTCTATTTTTTGCCTCGAAAGATTGAAAAGTATGCTGAAGTATTTCGACTAACATAACTCGGGTAATTATATTGATTTTCGGTACCGAGAAACTTTTTTGACAGCTTTTCACTGCTGTTTCCCCATAAAACACAAAAGAACAAAAAAAAAAAAACATGAATAATTTATAAAATATTAGCATTTTACTTGGGTTTAACAGTTTTACGCAACATTTCCAATACCTTACGTCAAATATGGTACAGTATAGAGTATATATATTAAGTTTGTGTGGACGTACGCAACACCCAGAAAAACTTGAGGTACATAGAGAGAGCCTTCTATTGTAGCTATTGATTCAGATTCATTTGAAAAATCGATTTAAGCTTGTCTGTCCTTCTTGGATTCTTGCGGCGCCGTTTTTGAGAATATTTTGATAAAATTTTGCATACTGATGTGTTCGTCCAAGAATTTCGCCACTCTTCTGACCGCCTCCCATATAATGCCTTATATCGACGTTAGAAAAGGCGTTATAAGAGTAACTGTATTAAGCGAAGTGGCGTAGGACATTCAATTCTTGGTCGTGGCCCACTATAATGTATTACTGTGTTGATGAAAATCGATCCATAATTATTTTGAAAACCACTAATAGGTACTGGAAGTGAAAGAAACGAAATTAAATTAGACTACAGAGTACGCTTTTGGAAGATTATGCCCGTCATAGGTATGGAGGAAGGATGATGGATGAATTCTAATTACAAATTACTCGGATTTGTGTTAAAGTTTTCGATTTTGAGTCAATCACGTAAGCAATACGTAAGTAAATGAACTCAATACGTTCGTAGAATGATATCTAAAGGCAGGATGAGTATTGACGAACCTTTAAAACAACGGTAGCTTGTAAACAAATAGTTGGAATATTGTGTAATTTTGATATATTTCTTTGAGGATCGATACTATCTAAAAATCATGTGGATTCGTCAGTGGTGGTGATATCTACGTATATGTCATCCTGACAACTTGTTGAGTGACGTGTTACGTATATATCTATATATGTTTAATTGATGTGAAATTATGAATTGGTTCCATCTTTGCACAATTTCTGAGTCACAATTTTACAACGTCAGTAAAGTGCAAATAGAGTGTAGGAAAGTTTCAGTAAATTAGAGTTTCTAGATAAGAATGATAGCCGTAGCGATCCATCATCACCTCAGGCCCTATAAATGAAATTTCTAAATTTCGTCATTTTGCTTCTTTAGCGCTTTAGCGCTTATAAGTGATGTACCGAATATGACATCAATAGCCGCTATAGTCGGGAAAAAATTGAGAAAAAATAGACTAAATTTAATGTTTCGCTTACATGGCTTATTATTATTATAAAAAAATCAGTTGCCAGTCCGCTATTTGGCGGATTTGGCGCGTTTGGGGTATGAAATTTCTTTAAGAGGTCAATCTATCTTGGAGGCCAATGAAGAATGAAAATCGAAAATTGGTTTTTGTTTTCGTGTTTGTGATGATCAATCACTGAGAGGCTGTCTGCTAATGGTTGCAACACGATGCGGATCCTAAAGGAGTGAGGAAAGATCTCAGGAAGTGCTAGCGGTAGTGCGTGCGTGTTTAATTGGGGAGTATTATGCCTTTACCGACTGAGCGCTCACTATAGCTACGACCAAAGTAAACTTCATCGTATCTGAATCGAATCCGCGAACACCAACTTGACAGTCGCGATTCCTACGTACTCGGCTGCTCATGTAGGCATTTGTTCCCAAAATGTTTGAAAATATCAAAAACCAAGAAACTTCAGCTTGGCATCAGTTTATGGCATCACAGTTTATGTGTAGATATATATCTGTCTTCACTTCATAATAATGTTTTAATCGTTGATAAGCTAAAAGGTTTTTTTGTTTTTGTTTTTGCTTTTTACACATACATTTTTCACACTTGCTTATAGTACGACATAAAGTTTCAACAGATTTGTGTATTTTTTCTAAATAAACTTTTTTTTGTTTTTTTTTTCTTAAAACAATCATGACAAATAATCTAATAATAAATCATTTTCAAAGCATTATATATCTGAAAAACATAGTAAAAAGAAAAAAAATGAAATAAAATATAAATACAGATCTAATAAATCTGCCATTAACAACAACAAAAACTGTCAGCACCCTTAACATACAAACAAACAGATAAATATTGCATTGTGCTGACACATGTTAAATATACTCAGATATGCATAAATTTATATATAAAAAAAAAAATAAATAAATACAATGAAATTAAAGCAACAATAAAAAAAAATTTGTAAAATAAATTAAAATTAAAATAACATAAACAATCAACACTCACGCATAAACATGCAAAAATACAAGTTAATTAAGGCATTTTTTGTTTTCTTTTTTTTTTGGTTTTTGAGAAAAAAAAATAGCAAAAAATTCAATGCGAATCCTTATTTCTTATAAAGAAGAAGAAATACTCTATGAGGCACTATTATACAGTTACCGCAAAAAAAAGTCTGCACAGATGAAAGGAAAAACGCTATTACTGATCCTGAGAGCAAAACGACACCATGGAGAAAGCCTTAAAGATTGTAAGATACATTTAAGCTCAGTATTTTCAAATTGGGTCAGTGTTTCACGGCCTAGAATTTGGGCGGAAACATTAAAATTCGTATGACGATATTTTGAAGTAAAGCGTTAAATGGGAAAGCGATCCGATCCGAACCATTTTCAAAAATGCTCGTTCTTGGCCCGAAACATATCGAAGAACCAAATTTCATCAAAATATCTCTAAAACTGCGACCTGTAGATTAAACACAAAAAAAAGGCAGACGGGAGGACAGACAAGCTTAAATTGATTGAGAAATCGGTGCAACCAAACGTGGGTCTATGTCAAATCCTTCTGGTTGTTGCATACATCTCTACAAAGTTAATGTACACTTGTACAACAAAAAATGCAAGGTATGAATGAATGGTCGGTCTGATGGACAAATGGACAAACAGGCTATGATTGATTCGCATCGATCGGATTTAATGAAAGTTGGATTTATCTCCTTTACAACTTTCCATACATCCACACAAAGCTAATATACGCTCGTACCACAAGTAATCGTTAGCATAAAATGTATAAATGCAAGTGAGAAATAATCATAATTTCATATCATTCTATCGACTAATCAAAGAAAATCATTCCCTTCATACAAATACGTTCAATAAACGCATGGTAACGAGAAAACAAACTTCACATAGTAAAGAAACAAAAAATATTCATAAAACTCTCATTTTTAAAAGTAACACGTAAACCTCAAACCGAGGGAGAAAAAAAAAAATCAACACAACTTAAGCTTTGATTATATTCCAAAAAAAAAGAAAAAAAAAAGAAATCAAGCAATCAAAACATTACTGTGGGTAAGCATAAACACGAAATGGTATCGGCTCTCGTTTCTCTTTCCCGGCGGCTATCGCTCTCACTCCTTTTCTAAATGACACAAAACGAGCATAGTTTAGCTTAATAATCTTTTAGAACTATCAACAAACTGTCATGTCATGCTTTAACAACTGACCAAACATTTAAAAAACATTAAAAAAATATACAAAAAATAAAAACAAGCACGCAGCTAAAGGAATTTCTACCACTTGCAATTAATTATTACATTTAACCGCACCTTTGTATCTTATAGCTACCGCACGCATGTACTCATGCACATAAGCGAAAGAAGCCTCTCGATATATAATATAATCGTCAGGACGAAGAAAACATGCAAAAAATTATTATGAGAATTTTATAAGGAATTTATTAAAAAAAAAAAAAAAAGAAAAAAACCTAAAAATGTTATAAACAGTCAAGCACATGTCTCTCTATACCCTACCAAGTTCAAGAAATATCATCCTGCTCACATTTCTTGTAAAGAATGACTTCCACTCTTCCACATAATGCCAGCAGATCCTGTACCTACTATGTCTTAAAGATTTGTTTACTACCAATCACTCAGAAGATTTTCCGTACTTTGTCTAATAACGGTCGGAAAGAAGTA
This sequence comes from Glossina pallidipes, assembly GCA_000688715.1. Classification (NCBI taxonomy): domain Eukaryota; kingdom Metazoa; phylum Arthropoda; class Insecta; order Diptera; family Glossinidae; genus Glossina; species Glossina pallidipes. Next base: position 103,295 of record KK499789.1, on the reverse strand, counting down.
GGAAGAGAGAACGAGACAGGGAAGCGACTGTAACCTAGCGACGGGTGATATGCTTCTACCTCGACTAAGCACTTACTATAACTATGATCAGAACAAAGTCTACCGCAATGAGGTTTGAACCCGCCAGTTAACTACGTTAGGGATTATGTTAAAAGACACGAAATTGCGAGATAGAGAGGGAAAGAGAATAAGCACTGGGTTTGAATTTCATGTCCGCCTTTCCTATTTCAGTACTTCAAAATTAACCACTATTCCAAATAATGGAATGTGTAATGTAGGGTACAAAAAGTTGGGTCAGTTGTTATAGTGTACTGTGTAAATTACAGCAAAAATGAAGACAACTGGTTATTAGTGGTATCGTAACTTGTCTTCGGGTTTGGTGCATGCTTGTTTTTTTTTTTTTCATTCTTCTTTAATTATATAAAATAAAGTAATTTTAAAAAAATGTAATGACAAGTTATGTGTGGACACACACAACTTACATATATTTGAAGCATGCATGCTTTTTGATTAACGAAGATTTCCTATGAAAATAGGTTGATGTGTGGTTTGATCTTGAAATATGTATATCTTTTATGTAAGTTCATTATTGCGAAAAGAAAGATTCGTAGAAGCAAGACAGTAATAAGATTAAAAGCAGCGCCATTTAATTGGTATTTTTCTTCAACTATTATTATATAGAGTTTGCTCCTCTATAATTAGGAAAAACCCAAATAAATTGTTTAGATACAACATTTACATATGTTACATGCGACGTCTCCTATATTGAAGTACATGAGCGTTTCGTGAAGCAACATAGTATAGCCGTAGCCCCATTAAAGTTAGTATAATTATCGCTTTATCACTTGAATGCAAAACTATAGGGTAGCTATGACTCAAAGCAAAGACTCGAAAATTAGGTGCTGCTGAATGAATATTAAGAATATACTAAATGCTTCGTTGGAATTCATTTGTAAATCACTTCCTTGGGTAAACGTGCACTTTCGGTGCGCGGGACGTTGTGCAAAGAGACTCTCTTTAGAATGTGCAATGCTGCCTAGCTTCCACTGGTATAGTAAAGGATGGCAACATATTAAAAATGTCAATCCAGTCATTTCCGTTGTCCTCTGCGAGATCATTTGATCAACACTCTGCTATTTTAGTAAACAATTTTGAACTGATTATGAAAACCTCTGGTTACATTTATCTCGGTTGATTATTCATTCATTCAATTTCGGAAAATATTTGTGAATTTAATCTGGCAATGCTAGCATCAGCGTCAGAATAACTAATAGGCGAACGACGGCGAATAAATAGACCTTTTCTTTTCGATCAAATATAATTTAATAGAAATTGAATATACGAGGGCGGTTCAAAAACCAAAGTACATTTTTTATTTTTCTGCAAAAAGGCTTATTCCTCAATATCTACTTTGTCCCTTTCATAATAATCCTCTTTAGATGTATTGCAATTGTGCCACCGCTTTCTTCAGTTTTCGAAGCATTTCTGATACCAATTTCTAGGTATGGCCTTGAGCTCTCTTAGCGATGCGGTCTTCATCTGCTTGATCGTGGCAAAGCTCTGTCCTTTCATCGGTCTTTCCAGTTTTAGAAATAAGAAAAGTCGCAAGGAGCGAAGTTCAGTGAATCCGATGGCTGAGGCATGATTACGGTATTGTTTTTGGTCAAAAAATTACTAACAAGCAATAGCGGATAAGCTGGAGCACTTTACCTGCCCAAAATATCCGAAAAAATTGCATAGCATGAACCAACCACTATGCCGTCACCCTCAGCAACTTCTCTAAATACGATTCAATGATTTTCTATAGCAATTTTCTTCGCTGCTTCCACGTGTTCATCGGTTGGGGCGACCAGGGCGGACATCTCCATTGACATATTCTCGGCCTTCTGTGATAAGCTTGTGCCACTTATAAACATTTTTTTTTTCTTAAAGTAGACTCGCCAAATGCCACAGTCAAGATTTTAAGCGAGCTGGAGCTTTTCATTTTAAAAAATCGCTAACCACAACAAGACCCATCTAAGTTCTATATCTATTAACAACAACCTAAAAATGCAAAGTGGCCGATAATTTCAACATATATTGGGGACACGTGTACCGACATAATAAAAAAAAAATATTGGGAAAACTATATTCGATCGTGATCGAATCTCTTATGCCGGATAGTTGGATAGACGGACAGACGGATATGCTTAAATTGATTCAGAATTTAATGCTGATCAAGAAATACTGTGAACATGCGCCAAGTAGGCAAAGGATCGCGGCCAACAACTCCTTGATTGTGAGTTCAAATTTCAAGTGAGGTCAAGTTTCGAATCAACGGGCGAGCATAGTCGGCAGCCTTTACAAAATATATAGGTAATGAATAAATGAGTATACATTTTTTGGGATCTCTGAAGCTTCCCTCTGGGCGTTGCAAGTTCACTATACTCCTCAGCACTTAGTGGTGGGTGGCTGGGGGGTCCAAAAATCAAATGTACATAGCACAGAAAATTCGAACCCATCTCGTCAAATGTTGAAATCACCATAAATACGCTCATGGGTTTCTTTGACTCAAAGATACCAACGAAACATTTTATTTGATAACTTTTTTTATTCTAATTGGTCCTTTCAGAAATTTTGTTTGGATTAATTGAATATTTTTCAAAAATCTTTTTTTCTCTATATAGAAAAATTGTATTTATTTATTTTTTCTAATTAAAAGCAAAGTTGGAATAGAAAAATAAAAGTTTTTTTTTTTTTATATAAATTAATTGAAAGCAAATGCTGCTGCTGCTCTTGACATATTTCAGAATTTCTTCTCATGCAATCAACAAATCCAAAGTGGAAAGGCCAGATTCTTTTTCTTATATTTGTTGCGGATACGTAGAGAAAAAGTTTAAACAGAAATTTCTCTCTAAAAAAATTAACTTTTTTTGTATTCTCGATTACTGCAAATTGTCAAACAATAAAAGAAAAATTTGTAAAAAAAAAGAAAACTTAAAAGATTATTAGCTTTTTTTTATTTATTTATTTTTTTTTTTTTCAAGAAAATTGTATAAATTTAGAAGTTTATAGAAAGTTTAAACCAGAGAAAAATTCCTTTGCCCCTGTAATACTTATAAATGACTTTAAAATAGAAAAACTTATCAGAGATAGAAGGGTTGAATGCGAGCCTGAGACGAAAGAGAAATACTTTTCTGCCAAGTTTTATAGAAAAAAAAAATAAAAAATAAAAAAATAAAAAACCATGTCAGTGGCCTACATGAAAACCGGAGGCGGATTATCCTGCAAAGCTAACACATATATATATATATATATATATATATATATATATTGTTTCTATAAAGAAAAACTTACTAAACTGAGTATAGATTTTCTGCATTATTTTTAAAGAATACCTTTTACAAATAACGAAAAACGAAAAAAAAAAAAACAAAAAATTATTACAATTTGTTGAAGTGGGTCAGTTAGTGTAGCTTTTACTTATTTACTTTCATAAACAAATATAATATAAGTGTAAAAATTTATTTATACTAAACTTCTTTTTAAAAGAAAGTTCTTACCATACTTTGCATAAGCTTTCAGTATTCAAGCAAACGCAGTGACATATGAGAAAATAATAAAATAATAAAAATTTTTGAAGAATTCTGAGACCTTCTTCTTCGTAGCTTTTCCCTTCGTCTTTTAATAAAGAAAGAATAAAAGCAATTTATTTATATAAAATTAAACTTTGTGATTAAACTGTACGCATATGGAGCCCATAGACATTGTCCGTCTCGAGGAGGCGGTGGTGATTTTCTATCGCTCCACCTGTCAGGAGCAAGCACATTTACATGAATGGCTTACGAAAGTGCACTTGAGTGCCCAAGCGTGGCAATTTTCCTGGCAATTAACGCAACTGGGAAAGTCTCAAGAAGCTCAGTGTTTCGGTGCCATTACGCTACATTCCAAACTAATGAAATTCTGGCATGAGGTGCCTGCAGAAAATCGCGATGGATTAAAACAGAAAATCCCACAATGTATTATATAATTTGCTGGTGGTCTTAAATTGGCATCAAGTGCTTATATTGTCCACAGGCGAAATGATTGGCTTACGGCAATTGAAGATGTTATCAACACTTTCCAGAATCAACAAATATCTAATGTTACCAAAGAAATGCAGTTATGGATTATGCTGGAAATGTTAGAAATCATACCAGAAGAAATGCAAGCCACATATACTTCAGTTAACCCTTCAGTACCCTTCGACGGGAGGTAGCCAAGCGTGCTCCTTTAGTTATGGAGACTACGGAGACATATTTGCAAATGCAATTAGACAGAGAATGGGATGCAGACGCTTACGGTAATATGACTAAAGTAGTGAAGTGTGCATCTACATGGATTGAAAAGATAGGTTTTTCAATAGAAAATTGTCAAAACATCACGGCTTTGCTATTAAAAATGGTGAACAAATGCTATTGGCCTTCTGTAAAGGATCCCGATGGTGATGGTTGTATGTTGTCGGCCGATGAAAACGATTTGGGCGAAGTTCGCCTCAAGACTTGCCTTTATATCATCATAGAACCCGATTGTCATTTGTACCCAATTACAGCTTCTGCTGTACTTATAAAAATGTTCCTTGCTTCGCTGTGGAATGGAAGCCAGATAATAATAACGAGGATATTGTCTCCAGTATTTGCACACTATTTGTCTCGGCTGTAGGACGCCATTCTACACTGCTCTTAACTGGAATAACCACTTCGGACCCGGAATTGTCATCGTTATGTTCACGTTTAGTGGATGAAATTTTGCAGTACACAGATAAACCCGGCATTTATCCGGTGGAGGAATCTTGCAGTAGTACGGCATTGGGGTTCTGGTATTTATTACAAACCAAAGTTTTCGATATTGCATCTGAAGCAGAACATTTGAAATGCTGGGAATATATTACACAGTTATACGCTCACCTAACACGTATATTGGTAAGAAAAGCTGAACAGCCCAACGAATAATGGACAATCGATAAATGGACTTTCGACGATTTGGAGACTTTTCGTTGTTACAGACAAGGCATATCTGATACTTTTATATATTGCTGTGAAGTCTTAAGCAATGATATTTTAGAGATTTTGTCTACGGTTTTAGACGAAAGCATCGGCCAGTTACCAACAAATCCCACCTTGTGGAGAAAGCTTGACGCTTGTCTTTGTGCCTTTATAGGAGGCATATTTCAAACTAGATGTTGTGCTCCAACTCTGGAAATATCAAAGACAGCCATAGTTAGATTTTACAAAGACGAAGGCTGTAAATCCTTAATGCAAAGATTACTGGTGGAATTTGTTTCTCTTAGTTTCAAACTATTTGAGTCAACGCCGGAAAATGGTTTTTCAAACATAGCGGAAACCATAGAAATGTTCTATGCTTGTGTGTTGTAAATAGTCAAAAAAATACCTCAGTCTCTTGATGATAAGGCCATCGCTTATGACCGTTTGATCCTTTATGCTTTGAAAGCCATGACTCTACCGGAAAATGGACCAATACGTACCAGTATTCAGTTCTTATCACATTTTGTTATGCAATCACGTAATTATCCACAAATGACTGGCCATGCTAATCAAAATCAAAAGTAATAAGAAAGTTCTGTTAGGACCTTGGAAAAGTGTATCTTATTTGTACCAATAGAATGATCGGTAAATCGAAGGTAAACTCTGGTTTTTAATTTTTTTTTTTTAGAAATCTCGAACGTTAGGTGTATTTGTACGACATTTGTCTCCTTCTTTACTGGGGCATCTGTTGCTAGTTTAATAAAATTTATGAAGCTTTTAATTATTGTAAAATTTTTTATAAATTTCCTTAATTAATAATTGAAAGCATTTATATCTTATAATAAAACTATCATTATTTTATATATAAATTGCGGTCATGGTTCCCATTAAGATTCAAATGCTAGAGAAACTTTTTTCGTCTGCGTGCGGTCATCTATAACAGAAATTTATAAAAACCTATTTATTATGTATTTGCATTTCATTTGCTATATAAAATGCAGCTATATTTTTTATCTTCCACATAATTTAATACGAAAGCCAAGATTCGAATGAACTGTGTGTGTGTGCCAACAAAAAGCTATTATTTCATTAAAGTGCAATTTTATGAACTAAACTTGAAGTTAAGACAATTCTATAGAAAGAGAAAGTTTGTTATTATGGTCATGTGTATATACATATGTGTATGCATATATCATATCTGTACGCATAGACACATTCACGAGGAAAACTAATAAATTTTGTTTTACCAAAGCAAAAAGGAAGATTCTTTAATTTTAATTTAAAATTTTTACTTAATTTCGATGCTAGGCGTTCAGTACGTTATCCTGCTATGGTCTTTGGATCTTGGAAAGATTTTTTATTTTTAATGCGGGCATACAGACCGCTGCATATAGTATCCAAATGAAGATTGTGTAATCCTTGAAACATGCCCAGGAGTACATACTTAAAACACAAAAGCAACTTTCTTTTAATTTCTTGTATACGAATAGATCGCTTGGACATTAAAAATTAGAGTAGCATCGCTATTGGTGTGTAAAATTGTAAGAGAAATAGTAATAGTTGTAGTTTGGTTATTTTTATGTTTATCTTTGCAACATCCTGAAGGAAGCTGCAAAATCGCGATAAAGAATGCGCAGTTGTTACCAGCATCAAATTGTGAATCGATTTAAGCATGTCCGCCCGCACGTCCGCCTGTTTATGGTAAGCCTTCGCCTTCAAATACGGCATTAGCATTGAAATTAAGTCAAATCGGTCACATTCTCCTTTTTGCTCGTCACTGACGAGCTATAGCAGCTAGACCTACAAAACCTATGGTTAATGCTATAATAAAAAAAAATGACTTGCAACTGCCCACAAGCAAGCTTTCAACACTCCATAAAGTATATTCAGCTTTCATGTCAAATTCGCAATCCCTCTAAACATGTTCGTCCGTCTCAATTGTGCGATCTGCTCAACTGTGTAGTATCCGTGTTAAGCATATTCCCGTTCGCAAAAATGAAAAAACGTCGCCTGAAAATTTGCAAGAGTATCGGATAAAGGACCCTGAGAAGACCTTTGCTTTTCATAGTTTTTACTTGTTCCACATTAACTACAGCAGATACGCAATATAAATTTCGCCGTTCGTTCTATAAAAATGGAAAAACTCGCCCACGCCCATCCAATAATGCAGAATATGGAAATTAAGCTTTTCCTGTCTTTCCTTTTTCAAGCGTTTTTTAGGCTAATGGTGATTAAAGATTCGCTCACAATTGAATATAATCCTCCTAGTTGTTCAACTTTGACTTTCCATTTTACAAAATGTGGATCCATTACTTGATTTCATAAATATACGTGCGATTGATTTTTCTCTTCATTTTTGTAAGAGAGCAAAAAAAAAATGCAATTGCACCGGGTGGGTGAACGGACGCATAGACAGACCTGGTTATGGTTGGTGTCTAGACAAATCTGTTTTCTTTTTCCGCCAATCACGCGTGACTTAATAAGTTCGTAGGATAACTATTGACGACCTTCAAGCGAAATGTGAAAAAATATTAAAACATTGCAACCATTAGTTTAAAATTTATTGTTGTTTCTTGCGTAGCGGATATGCCCGCTCTTGACGAATATATATGTCGTCCTACGAGCGATTACTGTGCGATATGTTATGTTGCTCTTTTTTCCCTTTTCATTGTACACTGAGCATTTTAATTAATTGGAATTTTATTATTTATGACATCCACGTAATCAAAAATAGGAGAACGATTCTCACTTTATCCTTTTCATTTCCTTCAAAATCGACAGCAATCATAGTATAATCGGTATACAATACTCCAATTTTTGAAATATGCCGCACTGGACTGGGAAAGAGGAGTTTCTTCTAAACTTTCATCGCAATTGAAATCAAATTTCATAAAAACAATGGGGCGTCGCTTTAATTTTGCTCATATTACTTTTAATAAGCATAGCGCAACGCAATTCTGCCAGGCGTCGTTCACAGTCGTGTGGAGCAACGGTACGTTAAATACACACGCAATTTATGTCGACATATTAAAAATTATTATTTTCACATAAAGTATACAAAGCTTAATGAACTTTGAATGCATTTCGATCTATTACTTGGAACACGTACCAGGAATAATTTGAGATATTTTCTCAAAATGACCTTTGCGTTGGATGTTGTTTTTCTAATGTCGATAAAATTGAGTTTATAATCGCATCTAGCGTCTCTACAATGATTAACCACAACGTACACAATAGCGTTACAGATTAATTAACGGTTCGCATACTTTTTGTTCAAGAGAATACAGAATAATTCTGACATAGGGACGACGGGTTCAAATCTTAGTGCGGTTATATTATACTTGATTCGTAGCCGTAATGAGTGATCAGTCAGATTGTGCACCACTACCTGTCTATCCCCCTTCCTCTTCCCTCACTTCTTTCTGATCGTCAGCATACTGCACAAATAGGGAATGTGCCCTAAGCGATTGCTGATGATGAAAAAAAAACATATGCAGATACGTATATATTTGTTTGTATAAAATATACGTATGGGCGTTTGTTGTTCTTAGGTGCTTAACCACCTCCGATTAAAAACAGAAATAGAAAAGCATTCAAGATAACGATACTCGCGTTATATTAGACTTTTTATGAAATGTTAACCACGCGTTTGAGCAGAGAAAGTATTTATGTTATGTGGCCATAAACGTTATGATATAACTGCTATACTTTTATTATCATTTTTTTTTTTTTTTTTTGCTTTTTGAAATGTTTACTTTTTCTCTTTTTTTGTTCATACATGGATGCTTTGCATCATTTCCGAATTAAATTTTTTAATAAATTTCTTCTTCTTTTTTTTTTTTTTTTCTATTGTTATCTTTAATAAATAATGAAAAGATATTTAATATTTGTTCTAAAAACTTCACCAACAAGAGCAAAAGTTTGTTTTTTTTTTTTTATGGCCCACAAGCCAGAAAAGCTAAAGAGAAACATAACGAAGAGAAAATAAAAGAAAAATATATTCGGCAAAATGAAACAGAAAAAAAAGGAAAAAATTAAATTAAATAAAAACTTCAACGAAAGCTGTGTTTGCCAGAGCAAAAGAATTAAATAAAAATAGTTAACTATAAGTTTCTTTCTCTTCGCCTTGATAAAAATTAAGAAAAAATAATAATGAACAGAACAAAACACAAAAAAAAAAACAAAAATAATATATTTTAAGCTCTTTCCATATATACACACACAAAAGCAAGGAGGCGGAATTTTAAGTAAACATTCATATAAACACACACGCACACGCACACACACACACACACACACACCCGAAAGCAAAAGAAAACCCGAACTTTTAGCTCTCATGTGATAAACAACCGAAACAAAAATGAAAAAGTGGAATAAAATTTTTTATATCAAATAGTATAAAGAAGAAGAACATTAAAATCCAAGATAAACACACAAAAAGGAAAAAGAAGAATACAGTTAAGAGTATACACTCATATAATAAAAATTATAATTCAACTTAACCGACAATCCAAAGAAGCTAAAACCAAACAAATACATAGCAGTTTGGGTACTGACCTTGTACGCCTATACAGCCGTTTATAAAATAACAAAAAAAAAAAAAAAAAAATCGCGTTAACAATAAACTTCTGCACTAGTATTGAGTAATATTTTCAATTCATTGAAAAGACATAATCCCCTTAAGTGGGACCATGCCATCTAACACGGTCTCCTGCCTCTAATCCGAGAATTTTCTTACTCTCACTGTTTAGAGTATGGTTTCTTTTTTCACTTTACGTTACATTTCTTTTTGTTGTTGAGCTTTAGTAAATCAGGCCTTTCCAGGACATGTGATTAGATTGGTGCACCTACACGACACCCAGATGGAATTGAGACGGATCCACGTTCACTTATTTCTGCATCGATGTAAGCTTGTCTGTCCACCTTTAATCTGGTTTACTTGTGTTCAATCTACAGGTCGCAAATTTTTGAGATATTTTTGACACACCGACGTATCTTGGCCCAAGGACGAACGCTTTAGGAAATGATTCAGAATGGACGACCTCTTCGACCGCTTCCTATGCAGCACTTTATTCGCAAAACTCGTTATAGGAATAACTGTATTAAAACAAATGGTGCAGGTTATTTACAGTGTCTCACTATGTACAGTGTTTTTGTTTGTTATACCCATCATCGGAGGACGAGAGCTTTACTCACTTTGTCAAAACTTTTGCAACGCCCAGAAGCAAGTGTCGGAGACCTCAGACCTCGGAGACAAAGTGTATATATTCTTGATCAGCATCAAATTCTGAATCGCTCTAACCACGTCCCTCTGTCCGTCGGTGTAATGTCTGTTGCAAACATTCTCATAGGCGCAAAAATGAAGCTATCGACTTCACAATTAACAGAAACATTGGAAGTTCTTGCACGCAGATTGGTATTAAAAATCGGCCAAATCGGTCGAAGGACACGCCTGCGGTACTATGTAAAGTGAGGACATCTCTGTTGTTCAAAGAGAAGAACTGCTTTTTTGCTTACTACTCATAAACTACTGCAAATAAATATACAAATATTTAAGCATATGTCATACAATCTGCAAAAAAATGCGAAAAATCGAGCACGCCTACCCAATACTATAGTGCATCAAAATTTAAAATTTTTTTCTGTACATTTATAACGCGCGAAAGGAAACTTCGGAAACCCCGTCAAATATATATAAATGTTAGGGAAATTTCAACATTGGAATGCATTGAAGCCTGTCGGTTTGTTCGTGTGTCCACTGGTCCGCCTGCCTAGCTATACAGTATCTGTGGTAAAGATTCTCTCGTTCGCAAATATTAAGATATCGCTTACGAACTTGCAAAAGAATTTGCAAATGACCCAAGCCAGCCAGACATACAACAAAAACAGTAAACAACTTCGTTTTCCATGCATTTTGTTTACTACTCATTAAGTTGCTCCACTTTTGTTTTGAAAATAGAAAAAATCAATCGCGCTCGTGCTATTTAAAAAAAGAGTGAAATAAAAATTTAATTCTTTTTCTCTTTGGAATGGATATAAAAGATACGATCACGACCGAATACAATTATCTGACTTGTTTTATTTTCGATATGTAAAAATTTATTGTAATTTTTATTTGTAATAAAATTTTTAATAAGAAAATCTGAAGAAAATAAAAGCAATTCTGTGCAAAATTAGAACTTAAATTTATATAAAGAAAGGAATATTCTTCAACTAAACACAACTAACTTTAATTCATATGTAAAAATATTTATTAAAAATTTTAAAAACATTTGAAATAAAATTTCATTAGAGAAAAAATTATAAAATAATAATAAATGCTTCAATTTTTCATACCTAAGCAAACAAAAAAAAAAAAAAAAAAAAAAAAAAAAAAACGAAAAGAATGTCATCAGCTTGTAATTTTTTTTTCCAATCTACGCGTTATTTCCCGAAATCCTCGATTGATTTTAATGATGCGCTTCTTTATCTACCTCGCAATAAGATTTAAAGGCTTTTGAAAATTCTTCATATCACCTACGTCGGTATGTTTTATGAACATCATAACCACGCGTTACACACGATCATAAAAATCGTGCTTATACTCTACGTTGTAGTCCTTGTTGTAACATGCTTGCTTGTAACCTGATCATTTTCTCATTTGAATGCGGCATTTGTTAAGAAAAATCGGTACAATATTTATCGATCAAAATATTTCCCATCGTTTTCCACAAATTTTTTCCTTTGTTCTGCCAACATGGCGATACCGTGTCGAAAGAAGGATAGTGGTTTGGTAGCGATCCAATCATCGATCCATTTTCGCACATTTTCAGCATTTCGAAACCGTGCGCCAGTCAAGCTATACTGCATTGATCCGAACAAGTGCAATCAAGAAGAGTAGTCAGAAGGCGTTCTGCCTGGTGAGTACGGTGGGTGCCGCAGAGTTTCCCATTCGAGTTGCAACAGTGTATCGTTGGCAACCAAGCGTTGTTATGCAAATCGATGGCTGTGCATCTGTTAATCGCTACTGCTTGTGAAAACTCTACAGTGGGACGCACGGCTCACCATTAAATATCCTACACAAGTTCATTTAATACATAGTTATTCATATATTTATATATTCAAAATAAGGGAGTATAGGGGATGTGTTCGAAGCGTGCGGGTGCACCAAATTTCATCAAAATATATTTCTTAAAGCTTGCAACTTGTAGGGTGAGCGCAACAAATAAGACGAACAGACAGATAAATTTAGATAAGATGTAGAGGGTGATTGATTCTAAGTCGGTCGCTGTAGTGAAAGATCGGTTTTATCGTAAGTTCTTCTGGAGGTTGCGTACATCCGTACGAACTTAATACAGATCAAGTGGTGTAAGGTATATAGTAATCACGCCCTCCTTAAGATATTTCATTTGCAGATGATGGGGGCATAGAAGGGCTTCGTCCAAGTCATATAAAATATTAACTATGTATTGGATCTTCTGTTCATTTCTTTTTCATAGTTTTTTCTATGTGTATGTATATATGTATCTTTAAATATATATACATAACTAACTAAACTTAAAGTAAAAAATGTAATTATTATTTATTTTCTTTTTTTCTCTTTTCAGGTACGTTGCCTTCTTGTTGCTTTTTTCTTTATGTGTTTTCCTTTTGAAGATATTGTCTCTCACCATGGATATAAAATGAAAAAGGCAAACATTTAATTAGGTTCGAAAATATTGAACTTAACAATTATCAGGTAAAATAGAGAGTAAAAAAAAAACAAGAAAAGAAGAAAATACACTGACACACACACTCGCCCACACATATATATATATACATACATATATATATATATATATATATATACATATATATATATATACATACACACAAACAAAAATAAGAAATGGAAAAAGCACACAAACATGCACGATACAATAACTAAACATGAAAACGAAAATAACAACAATAATAAGAACAAAAGAAAAAAGGAAACTTTTTTCAACATTTGATTGCGTAAAAACAAATTAAATTTCCTATTGCAATCAAACAAACTGCCAAAGAGTAGAGAATTTAACCACAATTTTAATCCTCTGCACACAAACGTTGTCTGTCTCTTGCGTACACATGCACACATATGCGCATATACATGCGCTTACGCAAAGCGATAATACACGCAAACAGACACACACACACACACATGCACACAAATATAAAACAAGAACTCTTTGATAAACATGAAATTTCAATTTCAAAAAACAAACACTTACACGCACAAATTTAGGTGCATACACACATCTATACATACGTACGTATGTAGTGGGAAACATTCTGTGAAAGAAGAAATCAATCAATATCACCACTTCTACCGCAACATAAACACATATAGTATACAATCGTAAATGTAACATATATATATATATATATATATATATATATATATATACGTATATGATATGTACTTATATACGCGTATGAGACTATAGGTATAAATGTTTACATGCATGTAAGCTAACACTTTTATGCATTTCAAGTGGTTAGCAACACTTGAGAAAAATACTCAAAACAATTAAATTCAAGTATGAAATATTGCTGTCGTTGCTGTTGTTCTTGTTGCATTGTTTTTCTTATTTACCGTAAATTATTATTGTTGCCTCAAAACATACTATATACAAGCAAACATATATATGTGCATATATATATATATATATATATACTACAATGCTATAAAATATTCTTGGCAATAGAATACGGTTCAAAGGCTCTTACGGTTGCATCGGCCTTCCTTTGGTAAAAGATACACGTAAGGCTTGTTTTAAATTTTTGTTTGCAGTTGAAGAAAAGTCCTCTCCAACTATTATAAGTAATTAGGGTGCCTCTTTTCCTAGCCAAGAGTCTTAAAAATCCAATGCTTTCTGCGTGAGTTTGTTTGATCAGCTCTTTCGTTGCGCCAAAGCTGTGCATTTTTCCTATTGCTATGGTATAAATTCTTCCAATTGCTTGCCTTAGTTATAGATGTTAATTTCTATAAAATCAAAAGTTTCTTATAAAGCTTTTCCATTTTGGAGAGTGAGTGTTCATCGAGAAGGTGTACTGCTCTTTGAAACCATTAATTAATAGTCTATTTAAGGCGTTGATAGCATTAATGTGGAAAAAATGTTGCTTTGAACTAGATTTGAAGTGAATACAAATGTAGACAATTTTTTTTATAATTTCTCATAAACGTACGACTATCCCCAAGTCAAAGTACTTAAGCACCTTCACGATTACAAATTAATGCGTGGTTTTCTTTACGGCCTAGAGTAACAGTAGTATTCCAGAAATACTATGATCCAGGCTATATAAAGATTATTTTTTCAAATTTTATTATTGATCTTTTTATTCTTAGACCGCTTGTATGTAGTCCAAGATTATATTAAATTTATGCTTGCAGGTAAAACCATCTTTTATTGTACAGATTAATTCAGAATTACTTTTTGCGTCGTCCGTCCGTCCGTCTTGTTTTCTTATATTCAACCTATAGTTCGCAATTTTTGAGATATTATGACGAAACTGGAAACACAGAAATGTTTTGACTCAAGGACGAATGCTATTAAATCTTTCTCGATCATTTCTCGATCACTGTAAGGTAGTTTTAACAGTGGGCCGTGTCCCATCATAGGATTTTTACTTGTTAATGGTATTTTATAGTAATTGATTTTTAATTAATTAATGGAAAATTCTTATACTTAAAAGTCATCGGTTTATTTAAATTTATACGCTTCTGTTATGAATAGTGAAAAGCCAAAAAATTGTACTAGTGCTCGCTAAAGAAGTTAGTTACATTTGTCGCCTAGCACCCTGTAAATGTTGTTTCTCTTTTATATACTTATGTCTTAAATAAATCCTATAAGATTTACTTTCAATTTTTTTTTTTTTTTTGCTTAAGTTTTGTTTGTGTGTGCAAATCACAAACAAATACATCGATCGATCTAATGGCAAATGTATTCTTATACAATATTTTGGTATTGATTCAAATCTGTGTGTAAAATAACAAACTAAGATACACAATTGCTGTATACACACAATCGTTCACACGTATAATGTAATCAATCACTCCATCAACAGTTAGTGTAACATCAGGCTAACGAAACTAAAAACAAAACTAACAAAAAAAGTCGTAAAAAAAATCTCTAAGTGTTGATACGAAATGGTTGCTTAAATAAAAAAATAAATACTAGGTGCTTGCAAGAATTTTGATCAGCGACTTCTACAGGCAAAAATGATAATTTTTACTACTTAGTCAGATTGGTGCCGCATTGTTTGGCTGGTACGCGGGTCCGCAAAGTTGCAGAAGTTCTTTCGACATGACATCGCCATGTTGCTATAAATATTGCAAAATGTTGTAGAAAATGATGGAATCGAGTTTGGTTAATAAATATTGTAGTAATTTTCCACAATGAATGCCTTTTTCAAGTGAAAAAGTGATCAAAATTTCTGCAAACACCAAATAAAAATTTCACCTAAAGTAAATCTCAACGATTCGAATGACGTCTATAGAAGTGTATGTGAAGTTGGTGTGTTTGTATTTTCTTTTAAGCCTGTTGGCGAAATCTACTAAACATCATTTTTAAGCTACGAAATTGTCTGCTCTTTACATATACATATAGAATGTAATACACCTTTACCTCGATAACAGCTAACGAAATGGCATTATTTCAATGTCTATCTGCGCAAACAAATGCACAAACACACACACACACACACACACACACACATATATATATATATACACCTGCACAGACAGTGAAAATATATTAACACAGAACATTTACATATGCATGGGTATATGTGCACGTGAGTACGTCAAGTTGTGTTGTTTGCGCGCGCGTGTGTGTGTTAAAGAAATGGTTTGCCAGCTGAATTTTCATCACTTCAATGTAATTTAATTTATTTAGTCTGGAAAAATAATTTCTTCATTGATTTTCTCAATCTTTTTTTACGTCCATCAAAAGATCCCTTACGGTGGTATATTGATTTTCTTACAATCTTAGTAACTTTTACATGTGCCCATAACGGAAATCCTTAAAATTGTGTCCAATTATCCTTGAAACAACTTGCACCTTGTTGGTGTGTACCATGTTTTGGTGTATTTTTTTTCTTCAACACTCTTATGAACTTAAGTAATGCTATTAGTTATCAAAATATTAAAGGCGCAAGCAGACTGACTATACTCTCCCAAGTAAAGCTTTTTTGTTATGAATTTGTAAATAGCTTGCATGTATATGCATAGTATGCGTAATTAGTAGAAGGTAACATTAGTTATTCCTGAGATCTATTAAACATATTGCCTGTGTTTATGTATTTTGGTTATTGAATGAAAATCGTACTAACCTAACTTGAGGCAAGTTTTGTGAAATTGAGTGACAGAGAAATGCTTATTTGGTGGCATCAACATATTTCGCTCTATAAAATTCTTTTTTTACTTTTTAGATATTCGTGCTAGAGCTCACATACCGATCAAATGCCGATTAATATAAGATTCAATAAAAAAGTTTCCACTTTGTTGATTGAAATTTATCTGCTCGCAGATAAAGTAAACGAAAACTTAAAACTTGGAAAGTGTGTGCTTACTTTTTGTGCATACATCTTAGAAAAGATCGTAGTTCGTTTGCGAGCATAGGTGAAATTTTATTGAGAAATGTAGAAAATATTTTGGAAAAATTGCTCCTATTTAAGTAGTGGTCATCTAAGATTCGTTCTAAATGAATTAAATATATGTAAGACGGATTATGTTTTCACTGGAAAGAAAAATCTTTTTTCTAGTTTGTTTACTGCACACGAATCAATCTTATGTTGTTTTATATCATGCAATGACTCTTTCTTGTTATTTTCGACATCAGCAATATCTACGGTCTACTATAAGATGCATATCAGAAGCTCCATACGATAAATATATATAACTCTTGTTTAACTTAAAAAAGCACCTGCGCAATCTTAACTAAGTAAATAAATTAAAAAAAAGTCACTTAAAGCTATTGCGGTAGGAAGCTTAAGTTCTTTTTAACGCCTTTAAGTAATTGGTTTGTAGTTATTGGATAGTTTGGAGCGATGATTTCAAGTTAACTAAAGACAATGCGTATAGTAAACGAGACGGATACTTTTAAATAATTAAAATCAAAATGAAGCTTTTTTTGTAAATATTTATGGTCTGAATATCTTTCTAGAGTTGACAGTAGTTTATGCACGTCTAACGTTCTAAACGATTCCAATATTTTGTTCATATGTGCGTCAGACAGAATCTGGATGCTCTCTCTTGATCGAGGACATGGAGTAAAACGAGTTCCAGTTCGTAGCCCATTATTATGATTTCTTCCTAAATATGATCTAAGCAAGCATAAGGTTTTGATCAATTATTTGGAGAGACCTTTCTCGCTTGGATACTCAATTTCCAGGGAAAATTGCGAATTTGTCAAATGCTTCTATGGTATGTTTGAGAAGTGCGAACCCAGACTTTTCTGTCCATTGTAAGATATTCGATAATACGAGACATTTTTTCTTTATCGGTTTCAAATACTTTTTCATTTGCCATGCACAAATTTTCATCATAGAACATTGACAATTAGGCTTTTTCGACACGTAAGAGTTTGTACTTCCTGAAAGTGGACCTATGTGGACCAAGTTCGATCTGATTGATTTCTTTGTCAATCTACTATCATAAACCAATTTTCACCATGCAATATTGAAAATTATGCATTTTTACTATATATACGGATTCAATTTTCGTAGGAACGGCTATATGAGAGGGGTTTCAAAAAATTATCCCAGCCGAATCGAGAATTCCGAAAAATGTTGAAACGTGCAATTTTTTTCAAGTAACGGTTTCTCAAAATACGGCGCAAACTAAGGATGGAAGTGGTCGACAAAGTAAACCGATACGAATCATGTGCAGTAGTGTCCGTCTTTGGGGGTGGTAGTAAAAGCCAGTGTAGTAAATTTATGTAAAATATATCTTGCAAGTTACAAGTTGAACACAAATATTGATGAAAACACATCAGACGGATAGGAGGACAGATGGACAGACAGGCTTATGTCGATTCAGAAAATGACACTCTTATCAGAAATGATACTAATACTTAAGTTTTTGTGGCGTAGAGTAAAAACGGATAATAGACATAACAGTTTAATTAATCGTTCGGTACTTATACCTAACTTAATAGGTATCTTGCGTTCGTCCTTGTTATATGCCACGCCGTGACTAATGTGAATTTCTTTGCAGTAGAGAGAGAGAGAGAGAGAGAGAGAGAGAGAGAGAGAGAGAGAGAGAGTGATGTATATCTATATATAAACTTTTAAGTCATTTCATCACTTGAGTTCAAACTGTATTAAAGTAAATTTTGTTAAAAGTTTCGCACACTGGTGCGTAAAGCATTATCATATTTTAACCGATTTTTACTTTTCAAGAGATGCTTCATATATTTCGAAAGCATGATGAAATTTAAAAGTTAGTAATAAAATTTTTTATTATTGTTTTAAATTTAAAGTAAATTTTTGTCTCCCTTTAACTTTTAGCAGATTTATTTGCATATCTAGTCAAAGAAGGGGGAGAAAAATATACGAACCCTTTGGCACTATGTTTAATGTGTGTTTAATGTTTGTGTGCCCTCTTTCTGTCAACACACTTAAACCACTAAACCTCTTAAAATTTTCTAATGAACTTGAATTTCATTTAACTACTAACACACCTTTTACTTTTTCTAAAACCTCTCGGTATGTAGCGGTGTATTTAAAAAATAAATAAAAAAAGTTTTTTTTGCTACACCTTTGGAAAATGCGTGTAAACCTTGTTAAAAATACTTTTACATAAGTATATATAAATACAGACATGTTTTTCGTTTTTAAGTACTTAACAAAGACACACAATTAAGTTCTGGTGTATGTAACATTTTCTACTTTGACGTCTATATATATATATATATATATATATATACATATGTATAACTATACATATATATATAATGTGTGTTTCGGAAAATTCACCGCAACATATTTTGTGTATTTAACCGGCATAAGAAGATTTTTAACCAGACAAACAAACAAGCGATAGAAACACAAATACGAATATAGCATAATATATATATACGTATGTTAAAGCATTTGTGTATCATGTTTTCTATGTTACTAATAGCTAATCTGTGTTGCTACGGATTATTGCGGTCGTGTTGCTGTTGTCGTTCCCGTTCCCGTTCTCGTTCTCGTTCTCCTTTTTCTTTATAGAGTTGTTATTTAAGCTTTCCTTAATAAAAATTAGTAAAATGAGTAAAAAGGGTTTCCTTTTTCAAAATATTCTTACATCATAGATTATGTAATGAACATAAGTACATATACCTTGATGTCATTTTTTCTTTTTTTTTAAGTGAATCTCAGAAGAAGCAAAACAACTTTAAAATTGAACTAAAGTGAAAATTGATTTTTATTCTTTCTCCTTTTATGAAAGCCAAAATTGATCTCTTTAACATCTTTTTTTTATTCAAACATTTATTTCTTGTTCTTAATGTGATTAAAAATCGCATTTCTTAAGTTATCCTGAACCAAATCATTATAACGTATTCGACAATTCAAACTTCTAGATAAAGCTTAACGAAATCGGCGTATCTTTGATACCGTGTTAAAGCAAAACTTCTTCTTTCTTTAAAGTGAAGCACAAGACGCTTGCCCTGCTTCGACTTTTTAAATCATTG
The DNA here is from genome assembly GCA_000688715.1 of Glossina pallidipes. NCBI lineage: Eukaryota > Metazoa > Arthropoda > Insecta > Diptera > Glossinidae > Glossina > Glossina pallidipes. Next base: position 83,611 of record KK499789.1, on the reverse strand, counting down.
TTCCGTAACTGCATCCCTCTACCGGTTGTCTTTTTGTGCACCTAGCAAGATTTTCTTGCAGTGCTGCGTATAGTCGTAATAAAATATTTCAGCATGAAAGATAATTTGCAGTAACAATAGCTGTGGACATAATACCAGAAATATTGGTTAAAGTATACCTATTAAGAGTACTATTAGGGCAATATTATCAGCGATATCATCTGATTAATAGCCGTCGGTTAATGGAAAGCCGTACTCATCAGATTTCCCGCATACAATTACTCTGTAAATGCATTTTATACCTCTCGAAACTATAAATTGCCTCAGTGGAATCAGACGATTACTCCCTACCCGCTTCTCCGATCTCATCCGTAGCGTAAACAGCGCAATACCGAAAAGAAGTGAAAACATTGATAAGAAGCTTATACTCTTTTTGCCCGACTACTACTAAGTGGGAAAGAAGATTTCCTGATTTTGCGACAATCTGATGTTTAGATATAACATTAAAATGAACTCCGAGATCTTTATATATTTTAACGAGATATTATTTCTCCGAATTACTGTATTCCTGCAATTTTATCAATTAATTATTTTGCTCATATAACTGTTTCTAATAAATGATATTACGTGGGAAAGTGGTATTAGTAATAGTAGCTAGACGATAGCAACGTTACTTTAACTAATAACAATAATTGCAAATGTGGTGCAAAAACAAGTGAAAATATCGCAGTGGGGCGAGGGATAAGCATTATCCCTACCACCTAGCCTACATCATTGTACAGTTGTTTATATATTGACTTTTTAAAGTAAAGTGATCGAAAAAGTGGTCCGATTCGAACTATTTTCAAAAACGATCGTCCTTGGGCCAAAACATGTGTTCATCAAAATCTCTTAAAAATTGTCCATTGTGGATTAAGCGCAACAAAACAAGATGGACAGAGGGACAGATAAGCCTGTCGATGCAATAATAACCCCAATCTCTTCTGTGTGCTGCAGGTATAAAGGAAAAGAAAGATTAGTAGTAACAGAATAGTAGTAGGTAGCAACATTAACAATGAAACTTGCATTATCCTTAATAGATGTAAAGACCTAGGAATAATAAAAGCAGCAAATCTCGCATAACACAATATATTATAGTTCTTGTAGTAGCAATAGTGACAACAGTAGATAGAGAAAGGGTAGCTACTAGCAAAGCTAATAGCAATAATAAACAGTGATTATACCGGTAGTCATCAGAAAAATAGTGTTATCAGACCGATTCATAAGCAACTTCCGATGCAGTTGGAACCCGTTAAAGAATGTATTGTTCGTATTTACCCACCATAAGTCACCGAAACAAACGAGTTTTTCTTTTCCCTATATAGATGAGGACTCAGTTAGCCCTTTTATTCGTGTTTTTTATGTGGCGCATGTCAGATTCATCTGTTTTGCTTAACCTCCGAAACGGAGTGTCAATAAGTGCATATTCGACATGCAATGCTTTGGGAATTTAAACAAGACAATAGCGCTAAGGCGACAGCCGACAAATTATGCAGCCTACACGAGGATATGGACTGATGACTGATGACTGATCGGGCAGTTAGAAATTAGTTTGTAAAATTCCGTTCTGGAGATGCGATCTTAAAAGACGACTTTAACGACAATCTTTTATAGGCAATATTCGAGCAAAATCCACGCCGATCAACAAGAGGTATAGCAAAAAGGTTGAATATCTCATAACAAATTCATAAATTAATATGATTTTGTAAACCAATGAAAACAAAATAAATGTCTGATAAAAAAAAACGGAACTTACTTATGACTTGACTTAAGAAAAAAAAAAAATCTTCTAGTTGTGGTTACGGTAGTAGAAGCAGCATCACACTGAGAGTATTATTATTATTATTAATTTGGCCAGAGAAATAAATTCTATGGACAAAGTTTTAAAGCACTAGCACCTAAGGCTATCGAAAGCCCTCCACGGCCATTCAGTTGCTAGTCGACACGCTTTGCCCATTCGGCCACTCAGGCGAACCATACTGAGAGTAATTATAACAATTTTTATTTTTACATGTATACGTTCGTACATATATAGAAAATTTGACATTTCAAATAAATTGTTAATTAAAACAAATATTCGATCATCTGTCGGCAGTAGTCGTCTCCGGTGATAGGTAATAAAATCATGCCGTTTAATTTGCTATATGATTCGTATTTTTGTTTCTATTATTCATCCACATATAAAATAGTGAATTAATATAAAAGGAATTTGCTTGTTTTGATTCAATTTGCAAACTTATGTCTGTGCTCGTTATTTTATATGAAATTTTATTTGTGTAATTTTCCCAACTTTTTAACCGACTATTGCATTGCATTCTTTTAATAATTTAATTTATTAGCCATTGCACTGGAAGAAGATTGTGCGCCAGTGATTTCCTTTAATTTTCATCAGAAAACCGCACTACCAAAAACTTTTGATGGAGTTGTGTTGGTGGTGGAGCCATATCTGAATGCATAACTCGTTAGACTTTGGCGACGATTTTTGTAATATTTTTCTTTTTTTTTTTTTTTTTTTTTTTTTGTTATCTAGAACAACTAACCGTGTTATGTGCTTACACTAATATCTAAATATTTGTTAGTGTGGTATGGCTATGCAATGCTTTAACTTATGTAACAGTATTGGTAATAGGAGCAGCAGCAAACATTTAATGTTCACTTTAATACGGCAATGCTTGCTCAACCATTTCTCATTCCTACTGAAAATACTGATAAATTTCTAATGCGAAATGTGCACATGGCAGCAGTAGATTTTTCTTTAACGGAAACGTAAAAAACAAGCAGAAAACATAATAGAAAAGAAAAAAAAACAAAAAAAATGAAGAAATAGTAAAATATTTCTACAGACAGTATGAGTAACAAATGTTTTGGGTTTGAGTTTCTGATTTCAGAAATTGGTTGCTTTTGTCGATGTTGTTAATGTTGTTATTGTTGTTGTTGTTTTTGTTATTGTCTATGGTGTTTTTGGAAACCAGCCAAATATTACGATATGCTTTAGTAAAAGCCTCATGTTCTTGTCTGTTGCAGCTATTTGCGACTATGTTTTCGTGGTTATGTTGGCAAATAACACAATAGAACACACAAAGAGAAAAGAAATTTTGTTCAAATTTTATGTTACCACGAGTATATGTACACTGAGATGTATGGCTGTAAGAATCAAAAAGATAACAGCAACAACAGAAAACAGTATAAAATGTGGTTTTCGTCATAGTTTACCAAAATGATAAGACTATTAGGCTGAATTTTCTTCGTTAGGCGCACTAAACATACACATCATCATCATCATCATCATCATCATCATCATCATCATGCATACGTACACCGATGCACCGAAGAAATATTTACAAATTCATCTGCAAATTTAATGTCGCAGTTTATCAAGTGCAGCTATACACTACGAGCATAAATATAAATACAAATGTGCATGCAAAGCAACATAGGCTTATAAATTTATGTTAAATTGTGGCTTATACGATGCTACATATAAGGTTCGATATAAAAAAGAAAAGAAGAAAGAAGAAAGAGAGAAAGAATCTGTTATACAAATCTGATGCTTATTGATGTCTTAAGTTTTCTTCTTAATAAAATTCTTCTATATGTGCTTACATAATCCAATAAATGTTGTAATATTACGTACATTCATAAAAAATCCTTTTTGTATACATAGATGTGGTTTTTGGTACAAACTATCCTTTCATCTCACCCGTTCCTCTTCACTTTTTCGCCTCTTTCATGTTCCGCTCTTGGTTACGTTAAAGAAATCTTACAGACGTTCTTTTTTTCATGTGTGTCTTTTCCTCCCTTCTTATTATCTATTATATATATATTATATATATGTGTATTATAGTTCTACTGGGTATAGATATGTGCTTTAGTGTGTGTATATTTTAGTGTTGAAATCTCTTAAATCTGTTTGCCAGCTTATTTAATTAAGCTGCTGGTATTCCTAGTTATTTATTGTCTTTGTGGCATTGTTTAGTTAGTCAGTGAATTTGTTTGGCTGCTGCTAGTCTGACTGTATATGTTTTAATGCTTGCTTGCCTGCCTGCCTGCCTGCCTGCCTGCCTGCTCTGTAGAAGTAAAGGTTGCTGTCTTTCGGAAAATTCACAATTGCAGTGAATTTAGTAAAAGTTTTTGGTTATTTTTTCCTTTTTTTTTTTTCAATTAAACGACCAAAAAAAAAGTAAAGCAAAACTTTAACTTAAATTATATTTACACTTAAGTAGATTATTTGATAGTATTTTCTATTGCATTTTTTTTTTTTCTTTCTTTTTTGCATTAAAATCATGTAGTAGAACTTTATAAACTAAAAGAAAGACAAGCGAACAAAGCAAAGGGAGTAACTTGTAGACAGATTAAGTGAATGTAAAAGAATACATAGAACCACAAAAAGACAGAAAGCATTCATAAGCAGAAAGGCTGTTAAATAAAAATGCTAAACTAACTAAAACGTAAACAAGTAAAGATGGAAGTGATTAGGAAGAATCCTTGAGCTCGGTAAGCTCGACCGCTGGCTCTTTACAATTTTTTTTTATGCCTATCGACACAGAACTAGCCATTACGACCGAGTAAATGGTCCTTAAGGGAGTGGCAAGACCCCGATACTCGCAATCAGCTGATGTGTCGATAACTTATCTGGGTTGAGGTTGATTGCTTCATTTAACAAACCTGAAGCGATCAATTCTTCCGAAACTTTGGGTATGCAAAGCTACGACATTGATGCTTGTACGGAATTTGCTTGCAAGTTGCCCATTTGCATATGTATTAAAGTTTAAAGTACGTGAATGTTCACAAGCAGTTTTCCGTGCATGTTACGTTATGTTATTCTATTTTAAACTGCCAAACGTGTGTACGGAGTTGATTCAGTTGGCTTGACTGAAAATGCAGTCAAGTACGAAATAGTTAGAAAGTGGTTTACGAGATTTCATGAGAATATTTTAATTTGAAATAAATTTGAATTTTGTCAAAGAACATAGAGAACTTATTATTAGCGAACACCCATTACTATTAGATTTTTGGAAAGATCTTTTTTTCCTCTATTATACAAGAGTGCAGTTAAAACACATAATTTTACAGTTACAAAAGCTTAGAGAATTTATTGTTGTGACATAACATAAGCGTGCAATTGTATAAATGTCGACTAATGTTTAGCCATGAGTTGAAATTAGCGGAAAACGACTCCCCTATGACTCCCTTAGGGGAAATGTCATTACTTAGAATCTTTCCGTTACTGCGTTCGAGCTCAAATCAATTCCGTTGCCTTCCATTAAATTTAATTATTTTCCCCGAGTTTTGCAAATAATAAGAAATAAATAGACCGACGTAGAGAGAAGAGCACAGCGACTTGTACTTTTACTTTGGCCGATTCTATTTTCTGTAGAACATAAAGACAGGGGTAACATCGGTGTAAACTTTTCTCGAAATCAATTCTTTTCTTGGCTTAGGTGCCCGTTTAAATTGTCAAGTATGGCACAAAAAGACAATTTTTAGCAATCAGCAAATGGAACACAACTCAAACAATTTTCATATTTTTTATTCGAATCATTTCGAGTGTCTCTTAAACTGCATTCTCTAGAGGAATACGTAGGATATATTCGATAAGTTAAATGAAGAGGAAACAGAAACATCAGAAAATCAAACCGCAACATTCATTTATCATTAGTTCTCGTTCGACCCGAGAGGTTTGTAATTATTTTGGCGAATCAAATTGATTAGTTCATGTTGAGACCCCCTCTCTTACCAGCGTCATGTAAGCGAGTATTTCTTAGGAATTTATAAAATACTTTTGAATCAAGTTTTCTCCACTTGACATCCTGTAAAAAAATGTCCATAACTCAATATATTCCATTTAATTGCTTACTATCCTATAAATCATCATCATGTATTTAATGTAACAAAGCTTGTTATGTTCGCGTTGCTATTCTCTTTGTTGTTGTTATTGTTCGTGTTGCTTTTATTATCATTATTGTTAAAGTCAGTTTAACGTAAATTTCGACGTTTTTTTTTTATTTCTCATTGGAATTTAATGTCTTGTGGCTGGTTAGTCATCATCATCATTATCATCATCATCTATCTAAGCGCTTGTGATGACTGCTAGTATATGATGAGTATTTTAAGTTTTGAGGCCATTAGTTGTGTGATGTGATGGTACACGTTCTGGGAACGTGCTTTATAACTAATGTTCTCCGATCTGTTTTATTGTCGTCTTTAACACTTGTACATACATTTACAGTGATTTTTTTTGTTTCTAAGCTCAAATGCATAGAACTTATTTATATAGTGGTATAACAGAAACGCGCTTGCATTGTTTTAGCTCGGTATGGCAAGCAGTCATCATCATTATGGTGATCATCGAAAAATGGACAAACAGACAGCTGGCTGGCAAGATACAAGGGGTCATCATTCATTTATGTTTTGGGATTTCGAGATTTTTATTGTCATGTTTACAAAAAAAAAAGAAAAAAAAAGCAAAGGAAAAATAGAAAAAAAAAAAAATGAAAAAGAGACTCTAACCACGTATACACACTATTCACTAAGCTTAGCTTTTTAATATGTTGAAAGTGCTTGGCAGTTCCTTTTGTAAAACGACCACAATAGGTCTGTGGCGGTGCACAAGGTTTGTTTTTTCCTGGGTGGCACAAAATGTTCATTACCAGAAATTCTTTCTGCAAGAAAAAAAAAACCAACATCTCATATATTTTCGGTAAAAACCGTTTTGGTAGTAGATACATTGACTCTAACAGACAAATAACAATAACAAACATATTGACATCTAGTCTGTTTAGTTCTTTTATAAAATTATTCTCGAGTATGTATTTGCGATATGTAACATGTTGGGTGTTTGTCTGCCTTTATTTTATCTTGTGTGTTGTCATGACATGCCTAAATTTGGTAACACATGCAATTTAGTCCCATTGGAGAATTCATTCAAGTTGAAATATTTGAAAATTGTTAACGTCGTTTACTTTTGTACCATCTCTGCTACTCTTCGCTTTCTTTCTTATTCACTCGCTCCCACCATCTCTCACTCTTTCTCTCTCTCTCTCGGTCTCTTACTCTACCACTCTCTCTTTTCCCCTTTCTCTTACCCCATCACTCTCTGCCTGTAGTTGGCATTTCTAACAGCCATCAAAAGCATTTTATTGATGCCCCTGTGCATTGTCTTGATGTCGTCCCTTTTTTCTTTCTTTGTTGGTTTTATGTTAGCTATGCTACTACATGAACAAAAAGATTCAAGAACTATGTACATTTATTTACTTTTTTTAGAGCCTTTAAGTACATATTTACCTCTTAGTTCTCTTTATATTTTTAACCAAACGTATAGATATATGTATATGTATACATATATATATATATGCATATACATAAATACAGACGTACATATACTTTCCGCCATAGATAAGTTTTAATATTATTTACATTTACTCAGACATAGCTCCTTTTACTTCTTCTTATTCTTCTTTCTCCTCTTTTTCTTCTCTGTCCGCAAAAATTTCTCTATATGCATAAGTATTTAAAATTTGCTTTAAGCTGCAATTGAATGCTATCAATATGTGCATACGAAGAAGAAAATTATTTATATTTTGTCAACTGTCTTTGTGTACACACTCCCATTGAGATTTTCTTTAATATTTCATTTATTTGCCGGAACTAATTGCATTTCTAGTTCATGCCTAAATTGCACAGAAAAGAGAAGCAAAAATGTCTTATGGGAAATTACTAAAATATATATATATTTTTTTTATAAATTTTCTTCAAAATTTAACAGAAAAAGGGAACGGCTTTAGTTTACATTGCCTTAGGAAAGATTTTAATTTTCGTTGCCTATGTTCACAAGTAAGCTGAAATGTATAATGTTGCATACTTTGAGGCAGAAGAAACATAAAAATTGCTTATTAGGGTCTGGCCAAATAGCAAAGAATTTATTCTATAAATCATGCTCTATAAGATCGTTCACTACCCTATTTTAAATAACCTGCTCCTGCTCCCATCGCCAGATGAAAGCACGATGCACTTTCTTAGCAAAAATTGTTAATGCTGAGGGTTAGTGCAGAGAGCACTGTTTACTTTCGGTCCGGACAGGTGCCGTTACAAAATAAATAGAAAAAAAAAATATTAAATATCTTTCGTCAGTTTGTCGGTCGTCTTCTGTCTCACGTGCGTCCAACAACTAGTAAGTATGCCCTCTCTTAAAGTTTACAGTTCATTCTTCTGTTTGGGTATCTACCTTTAGCTTTCTTACATCTTCATAGTTTTTTTAACGGAGCACAATCTTTGCAATGGTATCTTATTAAAGTTTATTAAGGCTGAGCGCTAACACTGGCTACGTCACGTCTACGAGATGAACGCTTTTAATAGAGTAAAGGGATGCATTAGGTTTTGACAATATTTCCTATTGCGATGTCAGCAGTGCCACTACACGCAACCAATACGAGTCGTAAATATCCCAAGCAATTCGTACAATTCTCACTTACTGAAGAAAGTTCCCAGTCAGGTGAGTTGCAGAACACTGATTACGAGTTCGGTCACCATTGCTATTGCTGATCCTGAGACCATGTTCGCCATTCGTTTTCTGTAGTTTTTCCCGAAAGATAAAATGGCCTGAATTTATTTGGTAAATTATTGGATTTTCATGACAAGATCTGGTTTAACTTCTTTAGATTTACTAGTAGCTTCTCATAAGACCTTTTGCATCCCAAACTAATATCTTATCTGGGTGGTTCGGGTAAGTCGTTTAATTGAGATTATGCTGCGTGTCTTTTGCCACCTTGCAACGAAATTCGTCACAGTATTATTGCTTGCGTGATCAATGGTGTTCGTTCACGCACATACACAAAAAGTGTGCCTTATAAAGCTAACGCAATTCTTTTCTAAACAAAATCTTCTTCTTTCTTTTGGCTTAATCATTTTGTCACTATGTTTGCGGCAGATGATAATTATTTAATTCGATAGGATCTAAGAACAGTGTTTTCTACGGAATGCTTCTTTTTGTCATTTTTAGTTCAACAATTCTAGCGACTAGATGTAAACTATCTCTTTTTGCTCCCTCTCCATATTACCGACCCCATATACCGCCTTTTTTCTGCGACCACGAGAAAAATAAAGTAAAGAATGCTCGGTTAGCAGTTATCGGAGATTAAAAACAAACATCAAGGCCGTTTGTTTGAATATCTCCCTTGTCTAATCACTCAGGGGATACCGTTCACAGGTGTAACAAAGGTGATGGTCAGAAAGAAATGGGGAAAAAGAGAAAGATAGAGAGAGAGTAACTGTATCCTAATTGATGTACGTCCGATCGATAACAGTTAAGCTTCTACGCATTCGCTATGTCTATAGCCACGAATGAAGTACAGTCCATTGCAAAGGGAGTTGCATCTGCGAATACTGATATGGTATTCGTGAGTCTTACGTACCCGATTTACAAATCGGTTTTTTGTTTTTTTTTGTATTCTTGATAATTGAAGAGTAGACTTTTGCAAGTTGAGCTTTTACAAGAAAGTGGGACGTAAACTTAAAACAAATAAAAAAATAAAAGAAAATAAAAAAAATAAATAAAAGATGAAAAGCCCTTTTATCAATGGTTGATTGATATTATTATGTAATGAAATTTTAATTGAAGTTTAAGGAGAGAAAAGCAACTTTATATGCATAAAATTTATTGAATTGATAACAAGATCTTAATTAAATGGCAGGTATCTTCTTCGTCTTGCTTTAATTAGACTTTGCAATGACATTTGTAAACTCAAAGAGACTTGCAATGTTTTGCATAAGTGCACTATGAGTTATGTTGATCAACGTTTAGCAGCACAACATGTGTATGCATATAATTGAAAGAGATAACGTATTGCTGCTGGTACATGCAGAATTTGAATGCTAAAACCGAAACATAACTCATTACCATAAAATTCCGTAAAGCACTTTAGATAAGTCTAATTAATGTAGCGACTTTAAGCATGCATCGTAAAATAGCCACATCAAGACATTTTATAGTGGAGGCCCAGTTAAATAGCGAACCAGTTTTAATAGTTGCATAATTCATAATACGACAAGATCTTATAGGCCGCCATTACATTTTAACGCAACACTAATAAATGGCTAGTGCACCTTAGGTTTCAGGTGAAACAAGTTCTACGAAAACATAAACACCACGAACGGCCAGAGAGAAATTAAAAAAAAATAAATAAAAAAAAAACACATAAATTATGGCCGTTAATCTATTGAAAAATTGTACAAAGTAGTTAAGTAGGCAAACATATGTATTTATAAGAAAACTTACATAGAACTCTTTCCGGTATCTGCAGCCACACACAACAAATTAAAACGTAGGGAGACTCGTCTCCTCTTGATCTCCTTTTTAAAGTACAAGCGTACATTGAAACTGTGGGGATGAATATGAAACTTAGACCGACTTGAGACAGATCTACCTTTTATTATGTCAGTCGGTTCGGGAGCATATGTAGAATCGTATTCTAACAAAATTTAATCCGTTACGCTCGTTATGTCTGTCCGTCTGTTTAATGCTACCTCATGTGTATTTTGTTCAACCTGTATACCGTAATATGTGAATGACTTTCTTGAAATTTGCTTCAGTGACATAACAAATGGATTGTAGGCATCATTCCTCAAATATAATCTATAAAAAAAGTTGCTCACGAAATAATATCGCGTATTTAATGGCCAGCGTTACCCAATCACAATATTTAATATATATATATATATATTTATTTTTTTTTTATAGTAAATATATAATCACTAAACTTTTAGTTTAGTTAGTTTAGTCCGTAAATGCTAAAGGGTTTACATAGTTTTCAATAAATAACTTATAACGCATAGAATGCACGTAGAGAAGCGAACGAAAAATTCTGTTTAACCGAATGCTAACATAGCATAAGACATGCCGTGCCATTCAATTATTTTATTTCAATTTTCCCTTTCTAACTCAACTCCCAAGTATTAATAAAGCTAGCTTTAGAGCTTGTTACGCTCTCGTATAGTATTTTACTGTTTAGTGGGGATTAAAAAACGAATGGAAACATAAATAAGTCAAGTTAAGCAATAAATACTAAATAGACATCCATATCAACTGTAGGTACACCTGTAGAGATTTGCTTAACATACTTTGTGCAATTCTTAACGGCTCACACATAACCGAATTCATTTTTAAAACATCGTTCAATAAGTTCGTCGGATGGCATACCTTACTCGTCACTTTTGGCGAGTCCGCACGGGTTTTAACGCATTCATCAATAGTCATCCTTCATTTGTATGTCATTCTACGAACTTATTGACTAATGTATTATGTATAAGTGAAGTTAAAAGGATAAAGGATTTAAAAACTATAAGTAAATGCATACGAAAGATCAAAAACAATATTATTTACCCATCACCGAAAGATGAAGAGTGTATCCATTTTGTCAAAAAGTTTACACGGGCCACGAGGAAGTTTTAGAGATTCCACAAAGTACTTATATTATTGATAAACGCCAAATTCTGAACCGATTTAAGCATGTCCGGCTGTCTGTCTGTCCGTTTATATAGTGTCTGTGAGGAGTGTATCCATTTTTTCAAAACATTCACACGGCCCACGAGGAAGTTTTAGAGATCCCACAAAGTACTTATATTATTGATGAACGACAAATTCTGAATCGATTTAAGCATGTCCGTCTGTCTGTCTGTCCGTTCATATATTGTCTGTTGTAAACGTTTTCGTGGCCGCAAAAATGCAGATATACCCTACAAAATTGCAAAAGAGAGTTAAAAAAGTCTTTTGGTTTGAAAATATTTTCAACTACAACAGGTAACGGACATATAACGATAGCAAGTGAAAGAGTAAAAGAAAACGAAAAGAAATATTTCTTTTACTAATAACATAATGATAACTTTAGAAATTTGATTCGCCGCATCTATAAAGAATCACAAATTATTTTGATTTAATGAAATAGTGATCCAAGTAGTACCTATCCGCAAGAGTAGTCCATTAGGCAAAGAATAACAGCTCAGTGGTCGCAGGTTCGAATCTCAAGTGCGGTAGAGTTTTCAATACAGGCGAGCATATGATCTAAGTTATCCGGCACTTGGCAACCGCGCTGCACCTTGCACGATTGCGCTGCTTCGTTAATTTTTTTTTTCCCGCCACGCTATGTATGACCTCGAGGTGGCTATGGTCGAAAACATGCAGGCTTATCTATTGTTCGTTTATGCCATAGATTTTAGTCGTCTCACAGCTCTTTCAAAGTACGTCGTCTAGTGGATCCATTCACTGAACTGCACCAGATACAATTACTTCACGAAATTATAATCTCACAACATTCCTGAAGTTTGCTTAACAAGGTAACGCTTGTATGACGCATACCCTCATTTTGTAATTGAAATAAATCCCTTCTTGTATTAATTTAAAACGATTTAATTCCTTTGAAAGCATAAGATAAAATGGTGCGAAATATTGTAAATTGTTTTTTCCTTTTCTGTAATAAAAAAAATTTCTGATTTCGTTTGTCTTTGTATTATATTTTATTAAATGATAGATAAAATGGAATAACGAAATTATTCCTAAACTCGAGAAGATGTATAATATGCGAAAAGTGCTGAAAACGCGTAAAGCGAACAGTTCGCATCATTGATTAAAGAAAGGAAAAACATTTAGTTACATCGAAACCTAAACACACATCGAAAACGAAGAAACGAGAATAATGACATTGACGGTTAAAATCTTTAAACGTAATATTGACACATACTTAATGGAGTACAGATACTCTTATGCGCATTTGTGCGTGTGTCTGTGAGTGACTAATGTCAAGCAATTTGGCACAAAAACTCCAGAGACTGTAGCATCGAAGATAAATTGTATGAGAAAAGTGAAATAAGAAAAATTACAAAAAAAAAGGTAGTGAAACAATATATAAACGAATGAAAGGACAAAATCGTTAATGTTAATAGCAACGCACACAGCATTAAACCGATGTTAAAGGCGAAGCGAGCAAGAAGAGCTAAAGCATCGAACAAAACAATCAGTGTTATTTATTAGCTGAGTATAATACATATACTAAAAGCGATATACAAAAACAACAACAACCAACATTGACATTAATGACAGACAGCAGAGTTAAAATCTGCATTCAATTTGCTTATCATGGAATGAAAACAAGGTAAAAAAAAAACAACAACAAAAAGCAAAAACGAAAGAAAATACCTTTACACAAAATGTAACTGAAAACGAAGGAACAAGGAATGAAGATAGAGAGCGAAAAAACAGAAAGAAAGATAGAGAAAGAGAGAGAAAGAGAGAGAAAAAAGAAAAGTAGAGAGAAGTAATTGGCACAACACAAGGCTTTGTTTTACACATTACTTGTATTGTGTCAGCGTTAACAGAAATCAACAGCACTAACAATAGCAACAATCTCAGCCATTAGTATTAACAACTTTGCTACAGGAAAGTAATTTTTCTTGAACCTCTTAAACAAATGAATCCCCGTATTGGTTGCCTGCTCGGTTGGTTAGCTGTTGTATGTTAAAAACTTTTTGCTTTTTCTCTTCTTCACTTTCATTCATTCTTTCCTTTGTGAGAGTTGCTGTGTGTGGGTTAAAAGGCACATGTGTTAATGTTTTCACATTCAGGATAATGACAATAAAGTTATAGCTATGCTCGGATTTCTTTTTGCGGTTGCATTAAACAAAAAGAGTAAAAATGTATATAAAAAGAAAAAAAAAGAAGAATTCTGAAGCAACGAGCTAAAGCGACACATAACAAATATCAGGTAATATAATAAGCAATAAAGCTTTTTAATTGGCTTTTTCTCTTGTTCGAACTCCACTCATGAGTTAATAAAGTGCTTTAAATATTGATAAAGGTATAAATAAATCTTTTTTTATATCCAAGGTCTCTGCGTGAAGTAAATCAAATGAATTTCATCGGAATTATATCTACGGTAATAGCGCAACAGAAAAAAAAAGTGAATTAAAATATACCCACTACTTGCTTTGCTTGTCCTAGTCAATCTTATACTACTTTTTCTTTTTTTGTTTCTTTTTTAATATGACCAATCGGTTAGGGCATGTCTCGTATACACACATGAAAGAGGCAGGAAGATGGAGTCCGCGGCCGCGGCCTAGTGGGCGTGTGTCCAATCAGTAGGCGTTATGCCTTCACCGATTAAGCACTCACTGTAGCCACGACTAAAGTAAGCTCTATCCCAGTGAGCTTTGTTACCTACTCGGTTACACTTTTGCTTATACATTTCGATAATGAATATGAAGAGCAATTTGTATTATTTTTCGCTTTCGTAACGAAAGCATTATTATCTTTTGGTGCTTCTGGCCCTATTAAAGTCAACAACAAAGAGAATTTAAAATTCCTTATGCATTATTCATACACTTATGAGCATTCTTTTCAGCTTAATCTTTAACTACCGAGGAATTCCAAAAAGAAACGTAAGAGAACGCGAAAAAAAGGAAACAAAGTCCTTTAAAATTATAATTAAATTTATTTGTTCATCATTAACTACTTTTTTTTTTCTTCGTATATATATATATACATATATATATATATATATATATATGTATATGAATATATATGCTACGTCATTGTTCTGGTTATTGTATTTATTCTGTTAATTATCTTACTGTTGCTAATTAACCCTAAACTAACAATGACATTTAATGATAACTAACAAAAGTTGTAGAAAAGTAAACACTTAAATATTAATGAACTCATGAAATGTGGTCGGTCAGCTTTCGTTACACACTTGATAAGTCAAAGAAGTGTTCTACCACAAAGCCCTTAAGTAAACATTTCAGTTATGCTCTGTAACTTGATAATGACCAGTTAGGAAGAAAAACAGTAAAAATAGATGAATAGAAGAGAACAAGAATTTTGAGTTTTTTCCTTTTTCGTTTTCTTCTTTTTTTAATTTGTTTTTTTTTTCTTTTTTTCTTTTTTTTTGAAACGGATGTGTAAGTATACAGAGCAACAGCCATGACACACATAATGAAACAATGAACAAGTCAATAGAAATCGTTAATAAGCAAAAACCAAAACCATACTTTAGAAAGCATATATAAACAACTAAGAAAATTATACGCAGTCCTGGCCGAAACTTTTGCACCCACGGCAAGTTGTTATTTTTGACAAAAAAAAAAAAAGGTTCGCAAAATATTAAATTTCGATACTCGATAATATTGATTGAGCGCTGTGGTGACTGTCGATCTTTGTTGAGCTTTTGTTCAGATAGTGCAATACCTGGTCAAATTTTTGTTTTTGTACCCATTTACTGTTTAAGTGACGAGCGAATCAATTGAATGTGTTTCGAGATTTTAAAACTGTGGTAGTCTCACGTTATGTTGTATGGTGCGTGGGTGGTGGTATGTTGATCGAATCGTCTCATTTTGTGAGGCAACTTCTGCACAGAAACTTGGAATCTTCTTGCCAAACTTGATGCCCATAGCCTCATATGTTGCGAGCAAGAGCACCTAGCCGAACATAGTCAGGCAGATGGGTTTGTTTAAATCCATTCAGAATGCGAATATTTACATTTTACTCCGTCTTCGAAGTTGCCTTTGGGATGTTGCAAATCTTCTGGCAAAATGGCTACCCTCCCTGCCTCGGTGGTGGGTATAGAAAAAAAGCCATATTCATCTTAGGTCCTATCTTATATGCTTACTGCACACATAATTATCAAAAGGATACATTTGAGGTAAAAATTATTAATATGAGATACATATGGAATTTCTTCTACGTCATCATTCCGATAAAACTTTATCAGAAAATAAGTAAACAGATAAAAGCATAAACATTTAGATTATGAGACAAAGAGCTAATGGTATACTAACTCTGGAAGTGCTGCTTGTATCTGCGCATCATCGAAGCAAATGCTTTATAACATTTTGAATAGCAACTTGTAAGCTTTAATCTCTGCCAAAACGCATTATAGCACAAAAAAATTGCTTTACTTTTTAGTGTAAGATAACTCTATGTACTAAGTCTTCGATCAGCAGGCATTTTAACATAACTTACATCTTAACACTCTTATGTGCAGATCTTGAGAGTTTAAAACCGGTGGTAAGATTGTTAAGTCGCAACCAACAACTAAAATGCACATTAATTGGTTCGTCGCATATTATGTCAAGTTAAAGAACCGATGATAAATTAGCTCCAAAGGTTGTCTACAGCCAAAGGGAATTCGAGTTGGCATACGAACAAAATTTTGTTTTTTAACTTTGGAGTAAAGTAACTTCTGGCCTTCACTTTTTATCAATAGTTGAGGGTAGCATAAATCCACATATTATTTACTTTATATATATATAAATATATATACATATATCCAATCATAGTAAACTAATGGGACTTCGAAAGTTAGCAATTTTTATTCGCTACATTATTTAGTTTTACGATGACGTCGTCTTTCCTGTAAACAATCAAAGAATAGTGCAATATGGAGGAGAATCAAATAATTTTGTCACTGGATTGTATATCGAACACTTTGCACAGTATAGTGATCTCACATTGAAGTGTCGTCACAATTGAAGGTGTGTGTAAACTTTCACGTAGATCAGACACTCGGAAGTGCCCGAAATATCGATCGGCAATTTCTATGCGGATAGGAGCAAATCAATAATAAAAAAAATTACCATATCGATGTGCATATATATCTGCATTTTCATAACGGCCATGCCCTCAGCAAAATTCCTTTCTCCCCCAGTTTTGTTTTTTTTGCTTTTCTCTTTTCCAATAACTTTCTATACCAATATCCAACGGAAGTTTCATTTAATTCCATGCATATCTGCACACCACAAATAGACTCGAACAACAAATTTTAAAAGCGCTGTGGACTTAAATACTATTTAGTGCGAAAATAAAAAAATAAATTTTGTTTTATTTGTTTATCGCGAGTATACTTTCAACGAATTTTTCTTCCGCCCGGTAATAAAGTAAATATTTTTATCGCTAGAAAGAATTTCAAATATTTCCAAGCGTTAGAAAATATAAATTTTTCCTGTTTTTTTTTGTTTTTTTTAATCATTTGTTGCGAATATGTGCAAAAATGTACCTTTATATAGGAAAGAGAGATAACCTCATTTGGCAAAGGTATTTTAGTTATTTTTCAAATTTGATTATAAAACTATTTCTAAGGTATGCTGAATGTATTGTTAAGGACTAATCTTTGCAGATAGTAGTCTCAACTGCCCCATGTCGTCATTCGAATAGGTTAGGTTAGATAAGCCTACACTATTTCATAGGCTAGCTCTTTTAGCTTACGCACTTGTTCACATCTGAACTATCATCAGCAATTATTAGGAACATTCAGAAAAATCGATATACCACAAATTAGTCCAATGATCAATAAATGTTTTCTAAGTATTCTCACAGGACAAGTCCTTTTGCAAAAGTGCTTCAAATTTTACCACCGAAACCAGGGCCATCCTTCACGCATCCTTAAAACTGGTTATTGACGCTGGTGGTCTATCTGCGCTAAAAGTTTTCCGAAATCGCTCGGCTTCGGACTGGAGCACCATTAGCAAATTAAGAAATACCATCACAACATGCAGTGATAAAATTAAAACGGTTTGAATACCTGCATCATTATTTATTGGGAAATGAACAAGCTGATCAAGGGGTGAAGTTTATTGCTTTTGCACTTCTAACTACGGACAATACCATGGAAGTAAACATTGGAAAGAAAGTTATAAAGAAAATTAGTGAAGCAAATCTACAATGCTATTACGCCATACACACATCCTCTGTTAACCGTCACCGAGTTCCACTATTATATCCAACCAATATTGGGGAAATCCAGATCACTATATAATGAATTTAAAAATGTGCTGTAAAATTTTGAAGCTTCCTTCTGGCTACAGCTGATGTTTTACTAAAATGAATATATCCTTATTTTTTGGTGGCGGTTGTAGAAAGCATTAAGACCGTCTTAAAGTTATAATTAGGAGTTCCAATGGACGGACAGAGAGACATATGTAGTCAATATTATTTATTATTTATATCGAGGAAGAACATGAAGTATTTCGAAACGTTTCCAATAGCTGCCAAACTTAATATAATCCCTATGCGATAAATGTGTAGAAATTTAAGAGAATTTCATTTCCGCAACAGCTAATAAAAGGAAGCAATGGAAACCGCATTTTATTCGATGATCATTTGAGGAATTGCTTTGTTAAAGTTTCTTTATATACACATATACATATAATGTATATGTCATATATAATGTAACTGGAGAAACTTTGTATTTCATTTAGCAGACGCGATACACATCAGTAAACCAACGAATTCAATAAGTTCGTGTTTTCATTTCATACTTTTTGTTTTTTTGGTTATTTCTTTCTGAATTCTGCTTAACGTTCTACTTTTTCAGCCAAGTAGAAGACAATGCATCAAGAAAAATGCTTATAAATGTTTCGATTAAAAATTTATTAAGAAAGAGGTTGCGTTGTTCGCCACCAAGTGCTCTTTTAATATTTACAAAGACCAGAAAAAATTTATTGTAAAAGTCAAAGGAAAAAACCACAAAAAATAACGAAAATTAAGTACTTTGGATATTCTCTTTGAAAATTTGCTTTTATGGGATTGTGTGCGTGCATGTATAAATAACATATTTTATCAAATGTCAAATCATAATGACAGTCATTAAAATAATGAGTGTTTGAAAAGGCAAAAACTGCAATTTCTTTTATACACACTATATATCATATATACACACATCTACACGAACATATACACATACACATAGGCGCGCTCGCGCATCCATACACAAACATAAATGCATACAAGCACACAAACGCACACATATAAACACATACACACATATATACACACACATACACACACACATACTCAGACGCACTCAACCATATATGCATAAATACAAAATAAATAAATGTTGAAGAAGAAAAATAAAAACGACAAAATTAAGATAATGTCAAGAAAAGAAAACTGTCAACAAAATACTTGCTTAGCAAGGACATTTACACATAAAAGCACACGCACCATATCACAGATATAACAGCCAGAGAGAAGTACTCTCTGGTAAAAATTTTTCCTTATATTCTAGATTAACATAAGTATTACATGTATGTATGTGTATATATATATATATATATATATGTATTTGTGCTTGTATGCGTATGCTTCTGCATAAGTGCCTCCGATGTGCTTGTTGCTGATTCATATGAATATGGGTGGCGACATTTACTACTTATTTTATGACGATAATAATAATGTTGAAGACAATAATGATCATATCCTCACAACATTCCTACTTACTTAGCCTCCTCGTTGCTTAGTACGGTACATATGTTTGTATGTATGCGTAAG
Organism: Glossina pallidipes; assembly: GCA_000688715.1. Classification (NCBI taxonomy): domain Eukaryota; kingdom Metazoa; phylum Arthropoda; class Insecta; order Diptera; family Glossinidae; genus Glossina; species Glossina pallidipes. The sequence continues at coordinate 64,278 of KK499789.1, read as the reverse complement.
ATTTTTGCAGTATTTGTAATGTTTCTGTTCTGACCTAGATATGCCTGAAAGCACACCAAAAATGACAACGCCAGTTGAAAAAATAGAAAAAATAATAAAAATAAAAAGGAAAAGAAAAAGAAAACGAAAAACGCCAGCAAGAGAATAGAAAAAATGGAAATAAAAAAAGAAAGAAAAGTATGTTGACATTGCCGCCATTTTTTAAAATTGAAAACATCTTCTTAAAGTGCGAATAACAGAGAGAATTGTTTTAAGCCTCAAAAGAATTCATGTTGGTTCCTGTACACTTTTCCAGCAATTTTTTTTTTCGCAAGCAAAACCAAAAAAATACTAAATTCCGCTTTTGTCAAGCATCTGAAGTAGATAGACATTCATGCATATGTGTATGTAATGTAATGGGTGTTTCATAGTCACACACACATACATACATACATACATACATACATAACATACATATATATATATATGTAAATAGCACGTTTGATATATGTCTCCTTTTCTTGAAGAAGAAAAGGAAAAGAATCTGTTGATGACACATTTGTGTTATCATTAACGTGAACGGCAAACGATGATATAATTGTGTCAGTGCTTGTGACATTTAGTTAAATGTTTTACGTTTTTCTTTAACATTTTAAAACAAATTTTATACTCATATTTTCCTTTACCTACTTGAGTTGGCTTGCTTTCCTCAATCATTGTCATAACAGACATCCTTAGGTTTATGCTCTATTAATATTTCCCGTTAAAACATGTATCTGAAGGCATTTTTAATATAAATTCCTTTTTTCTTCTATTCTTTTTTTTTTGTTTTTTTCTCCCTTTTAAATATTAAAGTTTATTATTAACTTTTTTTTCTTTTTCCTTCATTTTATCTTTAGTACGAAAAACACTTAAATCTACACAAATTCTCTCCTTCGCAAACAATAACAAAAACTTTGCATTATTTATTTACTTTATATGAGTGTGCGTTTGTTTATTTTCAAATTTTATTTCTTTTTTTTATGTTCTTCTCTTGCTTGTTTTTTTTCTTTTTCTTATGTATTTAGTGGATTTAATTTACATATTTAATACAGTTTTCATTCTCTCTGTTTAGGTTGCCTGAATTTTGCTTAAAAGTAATTAGAAAAAATTTAAGTCAACAAAAGAGAAGAAAAAAAAATGTAGACGAAAAAAAGGAAAGCTGATGTTAGTTATAAATGTGTTTGCCTAAAATTATGCTCAAGTTTGGATTAAATTGAAAAAAAAAAAAACAAAAACAAAAAAAATTTAAATTATGTTTTAAATTTTCCGTTTTTCCCTTTCGTTTCTCTACACCATCACAATTGTATGGTTAATGTGTTTGTCTTTGTTATTGGGTATTGGTTTTTAAAAAGATACGAAAAGAATGCAAATCTGCTTAAAGCAACTCATTCATTCATTAAATCTCCCAAAATATGCTATACCACTCACAACTCGGAAATATCTTGAAATGCCCTGCGATTGAAATTTCATGTAATTGTTTTAAGCAATCCATTCATTTTCTCAGATTCCTTATATCTTAAATTAATCGATAAGTATAACGTATGCAATAATTTTTCATTTTAAGATAATTAGCATCTTTCTTCGTTCATTTTCTCTTCGCCTTTCCTATTTCTCATTACATTGAATTTAATTTGCGAATCGTTAGTTCTTGTCTTCTTCTTTAAGTTGTGAATGATCGAAGGAACGACTTTGCATTGAAGCTAAATATCAGCAAAACCAAATTTATGATCGTAAGTCGATCTAAAATTCCACATCCAAGTGGTACTCAGTCAAATAATAACCAGAATGTAGCAAAAGAATCCAAGTTTTTATACTTTGGATTTATATGACGTAAAGACTAGGGCAGCGACGTTGAAATAAAATGTAGAATGGAAGTGGACCGCACACGAAATATCAGCGAGTTCTAGAAAACAGGGAAATTAGCTTATCTTACACTGTATATTTCATGAATTTGTTTTTTTTGTCTCTTTGTTGGACAATTTTACAATTTTTTTGATAGAACTATATATCCTATAATTATGCTACAAATGCGTTGCTTGAGCTTCGTAGTATAGACACATAAATTTTGCACTGTTGCATTATTTCATTATTCTAATGTCACAACGTCATATCCTTCGTTAGGTTATTTGCTACTGCCTGAAAATACAATTAAGTCATTACGTAACTATCTTCCTTGAAGAATATTTCATTGGCTTGTAGTTTCATTATACCGCTCTTTTGTTGTCTCACGGTGTTTTTAAACCACGCTTCGGCAACATTATCGGTGAAGTCTTAAATATTCTACAGCATTTTCGGACGTGTTGTGTGCAGTAGGAGAGAAATGCTGTAATTCTGCATTATTGTCCGAACTTAATATTAGTTCATTGTTGTAAAGAGTTTTCTTCGGAGCACTTTACGGTGATATGTTCATTTAGTGATACATGGCAGTACATCGGCTTTATGATAAGGTTATTTCATTATTTTAAAGTTTCATTGTTCACAAAAATTTACTATCATAACCTTCTACACTTTCATATTCAATCGATCACTTTTAAACGATTTGTCCATATAATCACTCAGTATCATTATCGGTACTATACAATTTGCTTACAAATACTAATATAATGCTGAGTTTTTGCATCACTGCTTAATTTTTGCGCAATGTTTTTCTTATGATAAATTATTGTATTCATTATCAATGAGAATGTATTTGACAATCAGAGTAAATGCCGCTAATTGCCATATTGTTTCAAGCAACTCATTTCTCAAACCAAACTATAATTGCTTTGTTTGTGTAAAAATTTGTTAATAATCACTTTAATCTGCATGAGTAGTCAAGTATGCAAAGGATCGCGATTAACAACTCAATGGTTATGGGCCTAAGTCTCTGGTGTGGTGGTGCTTTCATTACAGATGAGCATATGAGCTAAGCTTTTACATAGACCTTTAGTTAGTACATAATATTTATAAACAACAACTAAGTAAATAGTCTCTCTAGTTTGCTCTAACATTATCGCTTTTCCTCAATTGTTTAATTCTCGTTCATTCTCTACGTAAGATTACCGTTCAGTTGAAGTATACAATTGTTATATAACACACCTATCGTTATTACTTAGTCTTCGATCGTTATAATGAACGCTTGAAGTTGATTTCTATTCCGTTTTGCATTACGGCGAACAACATTCATTATCTTTCTTTGTTTTTGATGCGTCATTTATTCAAACTAGTAACGGTGATCGCATAAACTCATCTCCTTCTTAATATTCAATTTCTACATCTAGCCTATCTACTTAAGCTTCATCACATATTATCATAAAGGGACGCATATAGATGCAAGTAAGTAAATCTCAAAACTCAATTCCACTAACTCGAAATATGTGCGTGCAGTTTACAGATTACATTACATTAGAAATGGTTCTGATAAAAAGTATTAGAAATTTCGAATTTTAAACATGATCTTAACAAACGAATACGACGACAAGAGTGTACTTTCAGTCGCATAATTACATTTTTAATAAATTGCATATTTCAGAGATGATTCCCTTTTGCTTTTTTATACACACACATACATATATATATATATATATATATATATAAATATATATAGAAGAAGGAAGAACAAAAAATATACCCTTATCGCCCTTTTGGAAAACGATTCGAAATTGCCCTCTTCACTTTCAGAGGCTATTATTAAATTTTATATATATTTTTTTTATTCTATTAAAATTTAATTTGCAAAAAAGCAAAATTAAAACATCCAAGTTGAATTCGCTATGCAATTATTAAGGCTAAGCTAATAATCAAATAATGCACGGAAAAGAAAAATCATAGGAAACTTTGTTACATTAACATTATATTTATTCAATCGAAAATCAATTCTAAAGCACAGCATGGTACCGTAGTAACTTGATGAAATAAGCAAGACAACCAGACAGCATCACCAATAGCGACATGCCTGTGCCACACATAATGTTGAAATTATTCTTATAACATACACGTGACAGTTTGCAAGGAAAATGATGTTTTCACAAAAATCTAGTTTGGTTGTTTGCGAGGCATAAAAACACACCCTTCTTCCTCTTTCCTCTAGCAACGACAGTTGCTTTGTGTAACTGTCGCCAATTGTTTAGCGCCCTGGCAAATGAATGGGCAGCCTTTTTCCTTTCCTTTCGGTCTATTTTTTTTTTTTGTTCTTTGGGAAGCAATTCAACAAAAAATTTAGTTAATAAACTCCGGCTGAGTAATATTACAAACAAGAGGGTTTGTTATCACCGCACAACATCAATGAGTTCAAAGAGGTTTAAGTGAAATATATATTTATAAGGATAGTTCGTTCTTTTCCCTTTGTGACTAAGGAAAACCCCCCCCGTTTCTTAAAAAAAAAAAAAAAAAAAAAGCAAAGTTAAAGAAGAAGAACAAATCCCTAAATTTAATAAATGCCTTTCGAATGCAATGCTTAAGAGTGCAGCGACTTTCGGGAAACGGTTTACAAGTCATACGCATGCTTAACGACATTATGAAATGACTTGGCGGAAAGGAACTACTAATTATAAGTAATTAATTACACTTTTCAAGTTTTTACCTCTCTCTCTATCAGAGAGCTTGATAGTGCTTGTCTTCCCTATCTTTATAGTAAATCATAATATTTTAATTGATTATAATTTCTGCTTAAAACTACCTATTTTTAACTGCTTGTTTTTTACGTTACTCATTTAATTAACGGCATAATATCCTCCACAATTTCGGTTTTTAATCTGTGTATGAGTTTAAGTCTTTAATTTGTTAACTTTGTTGCATTCCACGCTCTAAATTTCCGAAAACGATGAAGTAGAAAAATGTGAAAAGTTGCATCCATGGAAATGCAAAAACCAACTAATACACACAATGTATAAATACTTGCGTATAAGGTCATGCCAACATCGAAGCGCCCTCCTCCTTGAGGGGTATATTCACCGTTTGCAACACGCAGAAAGAAGTTTCCGAGTCCCCATAAAGAATGTATACAGACATGTATATGTTAAATCAACATGAAATTCTAAATCGAGTTAAGCATGTCCGCCGGTCCGTCAGATGGTGTAGTGTCTGCGGTAAACATTCTCTCACTCGCAAAAATGAAGAAGCAAAGTTCAAAATTCCATAAAGCGTATACATCCATGGCCAGCGTCATATTCGCGATGCACGTAAGCATGCTCGTCTGTTCGTCAGTCTGTCTGCCCATGTGCATGGCATCTGCGGTAAACATTGTCCCACTCGCAAAAATGAACTTATCGCCTACAAACTTGTAACAGAATGTGAAAGTGACCCAATCGAGCCAAAGGACTCGCTAATATAAACTGAAAAGACCTTTGCTTTGCGTACTTTTTACTTCTTACTCTTAACATACAACAGATACATGATCGAAATTTCGACTTTGATTCTACAAAAATAGAAAAAAAAACAGCCACGGCCATCAAATACTGTAGATCAGAGATGGCCAACTCTTCTCTCACAACTGGCGAATTTTAATTTTCATATCACGGCGGAACAGAGTTCAGAACAAGATTTAATTTCTATTATAAATGCGGCATTCTTCACCAACCGCCTACTTTTTAGCCTAATGAAAAAAAGAAAAGTACCTAAACACATGTCACATTCGATAACTGCACAGCTGACACGGTAGTGAACGAAAATATAACTTATTTGTAGGATTGTTGTGTGCGAGCAAATTGAATTATATGAAATTTTAAATGCAGCGGGCCGTCCTCGACGACAACACGAGCCGAATGCGGACAGTGCGTCGGTGCCTGTATCTTTGCTTGTAGTAGAATGTTCCTTTTTTCTGCCCTTTGTTAGGATAATGATGATGGGTATAAAGGTGTCGGTCACAGCCGGATATGATTTTCTTACTTGTTTTGCACAGCACTTAACCGCCAAGTAAAATTGACCTACATTTCTTGTGAAACATATAAACATTTTAAATTTTATTCATCATCACATCGTTTGTTTTTAACTAGACCTTGCTGAAGTGATGTAAAGAGAGTTAGGAAAACACTCAAACTACTGGAATAAGATAAAATTTGCATATTTATAGCGCTTTACTTTTAAAACAAAAATACCCCTCTAAAATGAAAAAAAAAGAAGCATGAAAGAAGAATCAAAAGAAATAAAAACGCATAAAATTTTTGGGTTTCAAACGCCAAAAGCTTGGTGTTACTGCTGCTATTCTTATATACTCTCAGAACAGGAGAAATACAAAGGCAAAGTTGAACAACGACCGAACGAAGGAAGAAATAGCAAAATAGCAGGAAATATGTAACGGAATGCGCAAACAAAGCAGGTCAAATATCGAAATGGAGTCGCAATATTATTTACAAAGTCGAAGACCGTTTTTTTTTTTTTTTTTCAGTAACAAAAAACAAGGGAAATAAATATTTGCGCACTATAGGTAATCAAGCGTTAAGCGCGTTCAAGTCCGAATAAAAGTCACAGAGTACATTTAAAAATAGAGCAAATTTTCCTCTGCGAAGGGTAAATTTATATTAAAGTAGATTCGATTTAAATACTCTGCAAAGTTAAATAAGTTCACGAGTAAAAGAACGAAAAGTTTACGCGGAATGAATCTTATTTGCAGCTTTTACTTAAGTCCATTTTATTAAAAATGCTCTCAGCAGAGCTTAGCACAGAGTTGAGTTAAATATAAAACAGTTATTATTTTATGCAAGTACTGCGTCTTTCGCCGATACGGCAGCTCATGCATTTTATACACTTATTAGGCGATACAAACTGTCACATCACTCGATGAGAATTAATCCGTGAACTTAGGAAACGTGAAAAATATACATTTCAAGTCTTTTATTTAAACGGAGGATCTTGCGCAAAGATAAACGATTTATGTAGTTTTTCAAAAATATTGTTACGGAAATCCCAAATCCACTTCATTCCAGCTAATTAATATTCCCACAAAATAATTTCCCTAGACAGCGAAAATCCAAATGCACATTCGCGGCGCGTCATGCAGTTGCCGGTCGACGAAATCGATTAGCGGACGAGCAGGTTAACGGATTCAAAATGAAACCATGAACTGAGGTAATAGTAATATGCTTGTAAAAATGTATATAAATAGAATATTTGCGGAAGGCAGATTTACCTGAAAAAAACATATTTGAGTCGAGAAGTGGAGAGTATTGCCAAAAATAAATTATGAAAATCCTACTCCTAATGAAATTAATTGTAAATAAAAGAACCTCGAAGCGAAAACGTGAAAGTGTATTTCTCTTAGAAGAACCACGATCCGATACGAATCGTACCAGAGAAAAGCGCATTTTGTAACAATATTACTTGTAGTGTAAATTAATTTGATCCCTTTTCTTCTGTTGTGGCCAGACACGCGTTTATTTCAGAGCAAAACGAACGAACAGATTTATCAAAGGCTTCTACTTCTTCACAACGTTCAGGCAATTCTCGAAAACATGTCTTGCTTAGTAAGGCCCTTCTCAAAAGAACCCATTGTCATAAGCAACGAAGCACCGTTCGAGCAAGCATTAAGTAATTTATTGAAATCCGTGTTAATCGGGCAAAATAATGTCTATTGGTAAGGGCGGGTAGGGTAAGACAAGTTTTGGACAATTTGATTATGACTGGACACTAAAAAGAAGCTCAATCTTTGGTTACTTCATTAATAATTTCCATGTGCGAGTCATTGCTGAAACTAAACCAAATCTTGGCTTTTTTAAAAAAATTGATTGCGGGATTGATTACGGAGATAAAACGTGGGCCACATACGACAACAACGTTCGCGAGAGATCATGATTTCAGACCGATGACGCCCCAAAAACGGTAGTAAAGTCTGGATTAATGCCAATGAAAGAATATCGAGCCCGGCCCGACGAATGATTTCATTTCCTTTTCTTTCAACAGCTAAAACGATTAGAGCACGGAGTTGAGCTAAAGGTATGTCAAATTACATACATTTTCGGTGACTCGTACTTGGGAATTATGTTACCGGTGTCCAAGCATAGTACGCCTGGTAGGAGGGGACTATAACTCGTGGGACTCCATTTTATTTTCAGTTTCAAAGGTTCAAACTGTTGGAAACAGACCCGTTTAACATCTCCTCCTCCCGTCCACTTGCTGACAAGCGTAAAGGTTGGCACAAGTTGTGCACTTAGTGGTGAGAAGAAAGCATTAAATTGTTGTGTTAACATCATGTTAAAGTTATATATGTGCAGTTTGTGGTGCTCAAGATGGCGCCGAAGAAAAAAGATAAGGAGATTAAGATCAATTGCATCGGGTGTTCAATGAATCTATTATGCATAACGTTAACATGTTACGTGAATTGATTGCACATACTATTGCATATTTCCTATAGAGTTTACCTCAATGCGGTTCTGCGCACATTCTCTATGGGTTTGGACCAGTGGGTTTTACCATCTTGAAATTAGTTTTAGAAGTGTTTTGAAAATCTGCGCTCATATGTTTTTTAATTTTCTGTCTCGGCTTTGACGATGCCTGCTTGCCAACCTAGAGGCATCGCAATGGCAATAGATGAGCAGGCATTCTTACTTTTAAAATCATCTCAGGATATATTAAGCAATTTAAGATTACTTGAACTTAAGAGCGCTTGAGATAAACTTAATGGTGTTCCGCTTTACGCGATATGTATTAAAATCATTTGATTTCATTCTTTAAACTCTGAACGCCTTTTATTTACCACTAACTGCCGTAAATTGCATGACAAATAGCAATGTCGACCTCTCTCTTTATCTCTCTTTCCTACTTAAACACATTCTCTATACGCTTTTTATGTATACATTATTAACAATATTATGCATAATCACAAGCTCGTAAATTATTGTTTATGTATGCATTTAACTCATGCTGCCATTGTTCTTGCTTTTGCTTTTACTTTTGTTGGTGCTGGTGCTGGTGATGGTGCTGGTGCTGTTGTTTCGCTATTAAACAAACTAAAAGTGGAAATTTATTTATATATGGATTTTTAAAAGACACGTTTATAATTTTCGTGGTTTTCTTTCATAATGTTAATGATGATGATGATGACGATGACGATGATGGCGACGCTAATGGGAATGATTTTGTGAATGTTTACTAAACATATCATAAGTGCTGTTGCGTGAAAAGCTTGCTTGCTTGTTTGCTTTCTTATACTTGAGACAGCTACACATTTTCATTTTACTCTTGCTTTACTACTTTACTTTTTTTTCTTCTTTTTTTTTTCGTTTTAATATTTTACAATTTTTGGAAATTTTCATTTTCTTGTTGTTTTGACATTTATTTTTATTATCGCTACACGTTGGTTGTTGTTTTACTAATAAAACGCTCTTGAACGGGGGAAAAACCACGTAAAGGATATAAATAATAAAACAATTTTACTAATGGTTTAGTATTATCGGCGGAATGTTGTTTCACTTGCATGCATATTTGATACAGTGTTGCTTACTTAGTTGAGAAAATTAATTAGACAAACTCTCCTTGCTGCGGCATCAATAGTTTTGCCAAATATTTATAAACGCTTCAACGTCTTAACCGCAACAATAGCTTTTTCGTTTAATGTGTACTCGTAATGTGCTCCACACTTGACTTGTTATTGCATACTTGTTTCATTCAGCAACGAAATGCTGAACGCATCGCGTTTCTATAGGAAAAGTACTTTATATGTGTGGTGTAATGGAGATTCATACATGAGTAGAAGGAAACTTGTAAGTATTTTGTGTTTTATTCTTTAACACAAATGTTAGGAATAACACCTTTCTGCATGTTTATGAACAGACATGACATACATAAGCATATACATATACAATTGTATGGGCGTGACACAATTATTTATCCGCAAAGTTCAAGTATTACAGCAAGAGTTATTTCGCTATTTTTTTTTTTTTCTTACTTTACTTTGTATGTATATGTTTTTTTTGTTTTTTATTTATTTTATTTATTATCTTTCTACACACTTTCTATTATTCTGCTTTAAAACCGCCTCTTCCTATTGTCGCTGATGCTACCATTTGTGGATATAAGCACGTATTTATATATATATATATATATATATATATATATATCTGCATACGCACATAAAGGGATGCTATAAATATATATACATAACGGTGACATCAACTTGTACATACAGTAAAAGCTTCTATTTGCACTTACTCTGTTATATTCCTAAGAGGATATTGTTAATTAAATTTACTTCAAGTATTTCAAGGCAGCTCTAGGAACAAAAACAATAACAAGAACAAGAGGAGTAACAGTAAGCACGCACACGTATATGAAAACCAGCAACCAGAACTTTGCAATGTTGCTAATTAGTGCAAGTTTGTAAATATGTTACGGTTTATATGGTAAACGTGTTTAGTTATGCGCGTGGGTTGTTTAAGTATTTTTCTGTTATTTTTCTTATTATTTTATTAACATTTTTTAGGTCAAAGGCAAAAATGTATATGAAAAACGAAAATTTTTTATTAAAAACAAACATTTTTTACTCAAATGTCGAAAACGTTTTAAATTTTGAGCTAACTGGAATGTGGCCTACTTTTAGGATGTTTTCTATCTTTTTTTTTGACGGAAGAGGAAATCTAATTATATATATATATATATATATATATGGGTTCTAAAACATCACTCAGCTAGTTATCCTACTAACTCAAAGCGTAAAGCGTATAGATCTGGAATGACCATAGTGACGAGTCCACTAAAACAACTGTAACTTGTAAGCTAATCGTCGAAATTTCACGAAAGTTTGTTACACTTCGTTTCAAGGGCGGTGCTAGCTAAATATCATCTTAATAGTGATATCTCAGTTCTTAATAGTGGCGATATTTATATACGTCATTATACGAACTTATTGAGTGACATGCTACTTATTTCTTGTAAACGCTAACTTATGAAAGCCACATTTAAATATCTACTGTGCAGTGATAGTAAACTACAATCGCCAACTTTCTACCTGTTTACTACTTAAATATTTACTGTTTTTTTCCATAACCGCATCTTCATTAGACAAGAGGATTAAATCCTTTTTTAATACCCAAAATGATATCGCCTCCTTTTAGGTAAACATTGACAATATTCAATCCTTTCAATTTGAAAATGCGTGGGAAGGCTGGAAAACAAATGGCCCAACAAATATTGCTAAATCGATAAGCCGACTGAATAAAAATCGCGATCGGATTTAAATCTCAGTACAGTACAGTGTTCTTAATTGTAGCTATAGTATGAGTGCTCGCTCGCTAAAGATATAACACTTAGCGATGCGGCACACACACAATGAACCGCAACCATTCCCTGTGTCTTTCCCTTTCATCACTTTCTTCAGATCATCATCGCGTTACACGTGTAGGTGACATACAATGAGTGATTGGCTATATATTAAGAAAAGAACGATGGACAGTTATCGACACGGAGGAAGTTAAGTACGATGAGAAATAGATAATATAACTAAAAATATAACATAATTAGATGTAGGAGCGAAAAAAGAGGAGGACAATGGACTTTGGAAAGCGAATCATATGCAAGAATAATTTCAAACAAACTTGATTACTGATAAGCAACAATTTTTCTAATTATTACGGCAAACGATGATTTATGCAAGTTAAGCAGTGACACGGTTAAAACACTACATCATTCCAACAATTATTGCAGGTTTCTGGTTTGCATTACTGTTAAAGTCAAAGAAATGTTAAAATTTATATTTTTTGAACCATCGGTTGCAACAAAATGATCAATCGACAAGACATCTGGTTGAAATGACAACCAAGCTTTGAGTGATTCAGCTCATTAGTAATAAAGATTGCAGATGTTTTCTATTGCACGACCAATCATTCAAAAGATATCACCGGAAAGAAATGAGTAAGCGAAAGAGATAGGGAAAGGCACGGAGCTTAGTGCGCGTGTGCATACTCGGTAAGTTTGTTTTACGATACCGAGTTTTCCGATAGCTACGAGCAAAGTATGCTCTGCCACATTAAGATTTGAGTCGCTGTTCTTACCTACTCAGCTACCCATGCCGACAATGTCTTCTAAATAAGTTTTTGCATTGAGTAAAAAGCATTAATTCATTTGTTTCGCTTAATTATATCCGCCACCACCCGTCCCACTGGATTATATTAAGGTTGTGTGGATGTGTGCAACACCCAAGACAAGCTAAAATAAATCCATCTTTTATTATATTTTTCGGTTCAGAATCGCTTTTTAAATCGGTCTAAGCTTGCCTGTCCGTCTATCTGTTTGTCTTCCGATCACCGTACATATAGCAATTTTTGAGATATTTTGCTGAAATTTGGTACATCGAAGTGTTTCAACTCAAGGACAAACGCTGTTGAAGATGCTTCGGATCGGAATATTTTTTCCACGACTTTCCATAGAATGCTTCTATTTAAAAAGCCGTTGTATGAATAATTGTGTGTATAGCTAAGTGGCGTGGGGTTCTTATTGCTGCGGCTTGAAAGATTATAATATTTGTACCTGGTTTTCATTAAAAATATCATTTAGCATGCGTAGGCATTTGCCGAACATTTAATGCATCACATAAGCAAAGTGTATCCAAAATACATTTTATCAAGCAGTTTTGCTAATAATGGAAAATATTTGAAGCATAATCTTAAGAAAGGCGGTCGTTATCCTCAAATTAAGTTTCTAAAGCCTAAGTATTTTCTGGTCTATTAGATATTAAAGTCTCTTTAGATGTTAATAGAAAAAAGAATTTTCCTCAAGCAACAGCCAACCTTTCGCTTACTTGTCTCGTAATAAAAACGAAAAGTTAAACAATTTCCGAATTTTTTAAAACTTTTTATAATTTCCTTAAATATCGAAATAAAAACGAAAATAAATCCAAGTTATGTAAACTTCACAGACTAATTATAGTAAACTGACCTAAACATTTCAACAATTATTTAAATATAAAATTATATACAGATATTTATTTTTTTTCGGTTTCGGTGTTCAACAACAGCAGCAACAACTGCAGCAAACATCAAAGTTTTCATATCAAAAAAAAAAAAAAATTCACTGTTTTTGACTGAAACAATTACTGCATTACAACGCTAAACAATTTTGCTTATGCAGCAAATTAAATACTTTTCAACTAACCAACATTACGTACAATAAGTACGGAGCAGCCCCCACACCCTAAAAAAAAAGAAGAAAAATAAAAAATAAATGTAAAACAATGAAAACTTATTAAACCTCTGAAAGCGTTTGGCAATAAACAACAGCAGCACAAAATGGAAACGAAAAAAAAAAAAAAAACCTTCTGTAACCTAAAACTTTATCTTTTATACAATTATAAACACGTTAAAGCATAAACACACCCCCGCCATGGTTGAAATAAAAACCAACAAGGTCCTCAAAATGTATTTTGTATACGTTCGTGTTTGTTGCAGACAAACAAAAACCGTAACACACAAAAACCAAAATATTTAAATATTTGTGGTATGAATGTATGTATGTTCCACCCGGTAAGCATAGAGACTCTCTTCTCGTTAGTAAAATTTATTCATCCACTTTAAAATGCCATTATCAGTGTTCAACCGCAAATATATTAAAACAACATTCAGACTCGTGCTTCAGCTCATGCTTCAGCTCATGCTTACACTCCAATCAATAGCTGGCTGTTTCATATTACATAAGTGGGTATATGCGAGTGTATATATATGTATATCATTTCGAGAATACCCATTCAATGTCTGTTTTGTTTATATGTTAACCGTACAGATTGAAATACGTTTTCTAGGTTACAATTGCAAAACAAAAAACTTTTACCTAAACTTAAAGGAACATGTGCTTTAAAATAGTTCGGAAAAATAGAATTTATTTCAAAGAAATTTCGAACCGATATCATCTCCCAAAGACTCCGTAGCAAACGTTCTTCGAAACATCAGCTAACATTGTCATTTAAGCATTTCTCGCGCCATTACCTTATGCGGCTTGGACCAGATTTTACTAAGGGTGTGAAGTTATATTTAAATATAACTAGCAAAGACACAAACCAAAATTGCTTTGCAGAGCTCTGTTAAGCGCTTAACAGAATTCTATAAAACGAAGTCTCGGAGGGATTTAAGTCAAAATTCAGTTAAAATAAAACTTTTGGAAAATTTTTTTACAAAATATAATAAACAAATCATGTAGTTATGTAAATTAATTAATATTTGAAAAGTCAGTATTTTTACACTATGTCATAAATGAGGTTGATAAAGCGAAAGTTTCATTAGCTACTTTGGGCAAACCATGTCCTGCGAAACAATGAAACTAGCACAGCATAAATCCTATATTAATAGCCTTCTAACGCTGTGCAAGTTATCGA
>KK499789.1:0-48248 GCA_000688715.1 Glossina pallidipes | reverse complement strand
TCGATAACTTGCACAGCGTTAGAAGGCTATTAATATAGGATTTATGCTGTGCTAGTTTCATTGTTTCGCAGGACATGGTTTGCCCAAAGTAGCTAATGAAACTTTCGCTTTATCAACCTCATTTATGACATAGTGTAAAAATACTGACTTTTCAAATATTAATTAATTTACATAACTACATGTTTTGTTTATTATATTTTGTAAAAAAATTTTCCAAAAGTTTTATTTTAACTGAATTTTGACTTAAATCCCTTCGAGACTTCGTTTTATAGAATTCTGTTAAGGCCTTAACAGAGCTCTGTAAAGAAATTTTTGTTTGTGTCTTTGCTAGTTATATTTAAATATAACTTCACACCCTTGATTTTACTTAAGTTGGCTTAAAACGAACGGCAATGTATTGCAGCGTGCTCGTACCACAAGATCGTGGATATTCTTTTCAAGAGAAATACACTTTCCCTGTTGCACTTCAAGTTTCTTTATTTACAATCAATTTCTTTAAGGGTAGAACGGTTTACATTTTTCTTTGGCAATAGTCTCGACTTCTCAACTCAAATATTGTTTTTCGACTCAAATGTTCTCGTACGACCGACTCTGCCTTCCGTAAATAGTCTCTTTGTATACATTTTTACAAGCATATTACTATTACTACTAACCTCATGACTTCTTAATTCGTTAACGTGTTTTTCCACTAATCGTTTTCCTCGGCCGGTAGCTGTATGACGCGCCGTGAATGCACACCTGGGTTTTCCCTCTCTAGGGAATTTATTACTCAGGAAAAATCAATTAGCTGGCATGGATTGGATTTGGGATTTCCGTAACAGTATTAACAGCCGTATTCTGAGCAACATCACAGAGACATCGCAGAGACATCGTGGAGGCATCGCAACACATAAGGCGTTTATTCTCCCTGGTTTGATAACGGAGCGTTTTCTTATGACAAAATCGAAACAATTAGAGAGAAAATACACATCGTTCTCTTTTATGAATAGTGACCGATGACAATGCCAGAATATATGAAATTTGCAGGGGATATTCTTCATTTATATGCGACTTATTTCAAGGAATAGATGAACTAACTTCGATCCGCGATCATTACAGAGCCGCCATAGAATTAATATACTGATGAACGAATCTCTCTCTACCCCTTCTGGGGAGATTTCCCATAAACTGGTGTAAGAAACCATTTCTTTTGAGAATTTAAAAAATCGAAACGGACGTCCAACACACCATAGCCTCTTAAGGCTTACGTAGAAAGATGATGTACAGAACAGCATAGGCGTAGTTGATGCACTAAATTTTCGTGCATTAGAACATGTCGGATTCATTACGAAAAACTTGCTACTACTTCGTGCGTTAAATATTTGTTTTTGTTAAATAATCCCTTAGCCGTCTTTCTTTTAGAAGACAATGGCTGAGAATATTCTATCTTGTGATCTCTTTAGTCATTAACATTTTTAATTTGTTTCTTCTAATGTAAATAATGCTTATTTCAAATTTATTACGAATTAGCGCAACGCTAGGACTTTTTCTTCACATCGATACATGTGTACCTTATAATCGCTAAATATCCCAACCTTTATGTAACACAAGATTTTAATCTCTTTTCGGTAAATTTTCTTGAATATATCTATTATTTTTTTTTTTCCTTATTTTTCTTCTCATATAAGGAATTTTTCTGTTCTTTTTTTCATCCTTTCTTTTTCCACTTACAAAAGTATATAAACGATTCTTTTTTCTTTCCACGTCACACACTGACAACTACAGAGCATTAACTACATCCATTGAAGAGTTCCCTTTTGTTTTTGTTCGTTTTTTTTTTCTCGTTTTTTTTTTCTCGTTTTTTCTATACCTTTCATGTGCGTATATGTGTGTACACGTGTATGCACGTATGCATGTATGCATGTATTGCTTATATGCAACACCTTTTATTAGAGATAACATCTTAAAATCACATAACCCTCCTGACTGTCTATGATCAACAGATTTTTTGTTTTTTTAAAGCAAGAAAAGGAAGAGTTATCTGCAAAATCTTTCAAGAAGAAAACTGAAATAAAAAAAGAAGTAAGCGAACTTTATGCCATTTAGGTCGAATCATGGTTACAAGATGATCAAGAATTGACTGTCCAGGGAGTGTCTCATCGCGCTCGTAATCGTCTTAAACAAGTCCTTTGGTGCTTTTTGCAAAATGTTGCATTCTTCTGGACAAAGGACATTCCAACGTTCTATTTAATTTATAGCCTATCACACTTTTCAACCATTATTCAACGAAAATATCATTTTAACCTAGATTTCTAAAAATTTAGATGGGCACACTTTCCGTTACATATTCTTAGATGTTCCAAACCGATTGTTCATATTATTATACCGTCATCTTTCGTTAGCACCTATAAAACTCAAAGATATATATATATATGTATATATAAATATATGTATATCTATATTGTGTCTTTAAATCTTCCTGTGTTAGGGTAACTTAAATCTAATTCATTGTGTGCACTCAGTTAACGTGTACACGTTCATATTATTCGAAAAACTCATTCAACTGTAAAATGTAGCTTATGTCTTCCTTATAGAACATAACGTAAGAAATTCTGTATTTTGTGGTAAAGTTTTTTTATTATTATTTTTTTCTTTCAGTTTTTTGCATAAATTTTTTAAATAATAGATTGTTATCTAAAAACCAACTTGCGTGCAGATTTCATAATGAATCTCCTTTACTTTGGCATTATAAAGAGCGGAGCATATGTACGTTTATATTATCGTTCTTATAAGCAGTTGATGCAACAAAGTCTTTAACGCCTTAAGGTGTCCAGTAACTAAATATGTTTTTCTATTAAGGAATAATGAGAAAAGAGTTTTTTTTTTTTTTTTTGGAAAATCTTCTTCAAGTGTCAAGTCTTTAATCATACCTGTCGCTTCACCTGTTTAGTAAAACCGTTTAGTTTCTATAAACTCCAACGTGCAAACAAGTCAGTCTAGCCTCGGATTTTCTGCTGCAGTTTTAAACTAATGGAAATGTGAACTACATTGAAAACTACATAAGCAGTTTTCCTTTCAATTCTTGTTCATATATTTTATAATAAAATATATCGAAAATTTTTTTAGATTTTTTTTCGATTGCCACCGGGAAAATCAAGATCAAAACATTTGCAAGCATCCGACTTGGGTATACCATTACGGCACATCAATGGATACTTAAAAATTCTACTCTTCAGGCATCCGATTGTGAATAAATATATATGTATATATATATGTGGAACATATGGTCTGTAAATGCCAAAACATGTCTTACATTCGAAGATTAGTTTGCGGAGCATCTAACGCTATAGACATCTTGAAAATTTAATGGCTAATATTAATGAAATTTGTAACTTCATTAAAGCTCCTAAACTAATCATCTAAATTACTTATAAATAAAGAAGAAGAAGAGCTGATAGTTATAGCTGCTAGTGCTCTTCCTAATTTTAGTGTTAGAAATTTTTTTTTCTCTTAATCTTCTCTGTCTCATAGTCAGGAACGAGACCCGTATCTTGGACAAGACGTGGTTTACATTTATTTATTTATGCAAACAAATCTAATGCAAACATAAAACATACATTGGCCGCATATGTATTTATAAATATATATACATATATAAATTTTTTAGGATTAAGTAAAAAAAAATCATATTCGGCTGCGATCTCCATCTAGAATCTAGAAATTGTTATCGTGCTTCTGCAGTTGCTTGTACGCAGCGAAAAAATAACGCAGAAAGCAGCAGGACGTATCGTTCGACTTTGATTTAATCCATTTTCAGCCTTAAACTGCGTACGAGATTTTCCTATCCTTCTGTCCAATGACCGTACTGTGGGGCACGACCCGTATACCCCAGATGACTTCGATTATACAGTCATTCGTATAACAACTTTTTAAAATAGGTTTTTATATGAAAAGTAGTCGGAAAAGTGCTCCCATCCGAACCATTTTAAACAGCGTTCAGCCTTGGGCCAAAACATGCCAGTGTACTAAATTTTATCAAAATATTTCAAAGATTGCGGACTTTAGATTGCACACAAGGAAACAAGATGGACCGATGGACGGATAGACAAACAAGCTCAGATCGATTTAGAAAGGCGGGACTATCTCAACTCGCTCTGGATATTGCAGATATTGCACACACACACACACACACACAAACACTTAATATACTACCACAAGTAGAGTAGGGTATACAAATTTTAGGTAACGCAATCAAATAATCAAAAAATTTCATTCCAAAATTCAAACGATCCTCAAAGGCTTATCGTAGAGCGAATAGGCTGAAGAGTAGTCATTAGCGAAGGATATCATGTGGAAATGTGGCACTTTTTTCAATTGGTCCTCGTATTTGTTGTTTAATATAATTTTTGACAGAAACTTTTTAGCTTACAGGGCGGCTTCAATCTCCTGTGGGTTAAATTAAGCCTATGGATTTTTTCAAAACAAAAGGTTCGATAATCTGGGTTAGTGTTTTTTAAACTAATATTTTTTTTGTTTAATTTTCTTCTTTTTTTTTTGTCTCACAAATCGTGTACAAGTTTAGTTATAAGCCAAAGTTTGTGTACGTCATCCCCCGTGAAAATATTTCTAAACGCTGAAGGATTCCCTACAGTATTTGATTAATTTAAATATTAATTATATTCATCAAAGCATTAACGTCCTAAATAAATGAATTCACAAACATTTGGTGGATTTTGCGCCGTTTACCATCATATTTCTTATCATCCACTGGAAAACACAAATTACCTGATTATGTGAGATATAAAAAAATATATGAAAACACAATACACGCCCTCCCACCTATAAATGAAAATATCAAATTTGCCCGTTAGGTATTTAGTAAACCATTCACCAAAGGAGAACAAACAACTCCCAAATTATAAATACTTTGATCATTTAAGCTATATATTGGTATAAGACATCCATTGTGAAGTGAATGAAAAACAACAAATTTTATATATTGCGCTAGAAAAAGTATGTGTGCATGTGTATGCTCTTCAGTTCTTACAAAAAAAAAAAAAAAGAAAGAAGCTTATGGCTTAAAATATCTGAGGGTATTATTAGTCACGTGATATGATTTTTTTTTCGTGTTTGTTTTTCACTTTATCCCAAACAAGCAGATAGTTTTCATTAAATTAAATAAACGATAAACGACCGTTTTTCAAATGCCGTACAGAAAAAAACATCGTTGAACAAATTCATTATAAATTCTTCTAATGAATATAAAAATTTACATCAAAACTTTTAAGCCATATTGGATTTCAATTTAAATCATTTTACAGGGAACGCTTTAATGCAAAAAAAGAAAAAAATTTTCTTCTTTTTAAATATTGAAAATATTTCCGGCTTTAAAAGCCTACAAAAAAAAAAAATAAATAAAACCAAATCTTTCAATCTATTTTTATTTGCAAGAGCTGATTATTTGTTTTACTCTTTGCCTTTTATGACGAGGGTTTTGTCGGTTGACAATGTTCTCAATATCAATAGTAACCAACAGACATCGTCATAAAGGAAAAGGTTTCTATCCAATTATTAATTTAAACCAACGCAATAATATCGTTTGCTTTGGAGTTATTTTTTATTTTTTTGTAATCACCCAAAAAGTATGCAATTATTTTAATATTACGTAACCAAAGAAAAGTATATTTTCTTTTTAAAGATTACTTTAACCTCAACATATGCTACATTTGATTTTATAATAAGAATATTTAGTAGGAAGAGTCTTGGTACAAAGTACGCTTCGAGAATATATATATATATATATATATATATATATGGGAAGTGAAAATCGCATATTCGTGTATACGGGAAACATTTGCATATACACTATGCACATATATACAAATTTATATATATGGTGTCATATGGGTATATCTGCAAGTGTGTGTATATGTGTGTGATTGTTTGTGTGTGTGTGTGTGTGTGTGTGCGTGTGTGTGTGCGATAATCCGCAGAATAATAAGCAAACATAAAGCATCGAAGCGGATACTATTTTTTTCTTCTTCTTTTTTTTACAAGTTGAGACAACCAACCCCTCTCTATACGTATTTACTAAAACATCCTATTAGCAAATATAAATAATCTTATAAAGTAAAAACATTTTTTCCTGGTGTTCTTTTTCCTCTTTTTTTTTTTTTTTTTTTATTTGTTTTTGTTCAGTTTTATACACTTTACCAAACCTTACAATAGAATTAGTTTGCCGTTGCGTTTGTAACACCATCATACAAAGCAATGTATATCTATCTAATTTTTGAAAGGATATGGAATGAGAAATGTGAAAATTTGTACAAATATTCGTCTTTGGATGATATCGCCACGGCATGTATTAGTTATACACAAATTGATTTCTTTTATCATCAATAATGATATGATGAATATGCAATCTTCGCATTAAAGAGTGAACATAGTTTATTTATGCTGTTTACATCCTTTTTAGTACGCTACGACGTATACTCTATAATTAAATGTAAGTATAAGCAAGTGTTTTTTCTATATATAACAAAAAATGAGAAAAAAAAAACAGAAAAGCAACCAACATGTAGTTTAACAAATAGACAACATGTAGCCAAGCATTAAAATGAAAAAAAAGGGAAATAAAAACCGCCGCAGAAAAAACACTTTGAAACAGATTTTAGGTTTTTTGCTCCGTTCTTTGTGAACAGAAAACAAATAAACAAAATCTTGTTAGTGGTTTTTTACACTCTTATATAACATCGTACAACAGACGTTACGACTATTGAAAGAGTGGTATAATCCCATTCTTGATAATATCCCCGAAACTATGTATGTGTATTAAAATATTTGTAAATATATTATTTATTCTAAAATTCTATATTATATTTATATTTTACATTTTTATTAAGATTTCATTTTACGGCCTCCGGTTTATGTTTGAGAAATTGAGGGATTTATTTGATTGAAAAATAGTATGTTTTTCTGTTTTTCTATTATAAAAGTATTTAATAAAAATTATTTCCTTTTTCGTCTATTTATCATTCATCAAATAATTGTGCTTTAGCAGAAATTATTGAAATTATTACGCAGTCTACAGTTAACTTTCTTTCATTGACGAGAAGTTGATAGCATTTGTAAGTTATATAGATTGAATCATTTGGTTGCATTTTCCAAAAACGTTTCAACTCATTATTTACACGCTGTTGTACAGCGCTGTTAACTAACATATAGAATAAAATTCTCATTACGCCTAGTATTAGCCGAATTTTGTACTAGAGATACCGTACAAATTGTAGATATTCTGATCAAATTGAAATTCGCTGCCTTATTTTTTCTTCTTTCTTTTGTATACAAATGACCAGCCATTTAGTGGATGTTCCCTATAGGTGCGGGCATGGTGGTTAGAGAGGAGTGAAGAAAGGACGCAGTATTTGTGAACGTTCGGCTGAGGTACAGCGGTAAAGATGACTGCTGTGTAGGTTATTCCAAAGATGGGCAGTACGGTTAAAAAAGACTGCGATATGCAACTAACTCCGGGACGT
This sequence comes from Glossina pallidipes, assembly GCA_000688715.1. Lineage (NCBI taxonomy): Eukaryota > Metazoa > Arthropoda > Insecta > Diptera > Glossinidae > Glossina > Glossina pallidipes. The sequence goes on along the minus strand of KK499789.1, from coordinate 40,734 downwards.
GTGGATGCGAACGCTTAGAAAGCGATGTAGTCATGTTAAAAGACTTTAACTTGCAGAGAATTCTCTTTTATCTGTGTATACGACACTTGCCCTGCATGTACCTATCATACATAAGCATAACACAGCTCCCATTGCACCGACGCTCAAGGTTACCGGTGGTTTCAGGACGCACTTTCGTCGCCCATGAGCATCTTAGTCTTTCGGTTTAGGTGATTGAGGGCCGCCGAACAACCTTTAGGGGCTCTCGCCTACACATGCAAATTTTACTCTAAATTAATGACACACTGACGTTTGCTTGGGTTGTAGTGACAAACACAATTAAAGGTTCTTTTTAATTCTCTCTTTATTGAACTTATTAATTTTACACTTGCTTTACTTCTGACTCACCTGAAGTGTGGTCAGTAGTTTATATAATTAATTATTATATGCTAACTTAAGCAATTAATATAATTAAAGTAGGTTATTACTAGAATTACGACTATGTGGGTTACAACTAAAGTAGGCTATCTTAACTAGGTTAGGTGTCATATTATGTTAAAATGTAAGCTTAGCGTAAATTGTAAATCACGGTAGAGCGCGACAGATCGATAATGCTACAGGGTAGACTTTGTGTAAATTTATACGACTGATGCCTTTTGAAAGCACAAGAGTTCGCACAAGCCTACACCCTTTCAAACGCTTCACTTAAGCCAAACGTATCAAAGTTTCATATCATTATAACTGGAAGAAAAATAAAGAGCGTAAATATTTTGATATTCATTGCGTATTAGTTTTTATTTTTGTTTCGTTTTTGAGAAGGAAACATATTCATTATAAATATACGAATTTGCGGTGTTTTTCATTCGCGAAATTCACAGCGACATTAATTTTTAAGCAAGCAGTAGCATCCTATTTAACACATACACCAACATTTGTCAAAAAGAAGTAAACGGTAAAAAGACACGCAAAGTTCATATTCTCAATAATTAATATAAAAAAGACCAAGGAAAATGGATTCACAATTTTCATCCTACCAGCAGCAATATCATTATTATATAATTAAGTCATCAAGTAATTTCGATGGCAGCCATTGACAGAAATAGAGGCGAAGAATTTAACCTAAATGGATAATAAGGATTATCTCTATTTGAACATGAAAGCAAATCAATAAATTTCGCCGATTATGTATATCGAGATGTATTTAGTTTACACGGAGGACTCTACGTTCCTTATGTGGATCCCTTTTCTTTTTAAATCTTAAAACCAATCACTCAGGGGATGTCACTAACTCGCGTAAGACCGTGACGGTTAGAAGGAAGGGACGAAAAAACGTGAGAGGGGGCGATGGCCGACGCGTAGAGAGTGTGTTCAATCGGTAAGTATTACTTATGCCTCTGTCACATTTGGAATATGCCACCATCCTGCCCGTTGTTATCAGCAGACATTATTTCTTGCGAGTAACATTAGTTTCAGACGATGATTTACTCTTTGTTCGCGAAGGGGTCCCTTTTTATGGCGATAAGCGACAGATACATACCTTCAAATGCGATTTGTGTATTGTGTTAGGAGTTCATATTACGTCTGAGAAGTACGAGAAGTAGTGTTTAATAGTGAACAATAGTTTGAAAGAGATACTCCTTGACACAATTTTTAAGCCCAACACCGAAAGATGGGCGGATATTCGTTTTAGACAAATGTTTGTAACATCTAAAAAAAGGCTTTAGGGTCTTCATAAAGTATACACATTCAAATTCCGAATCGATTTAATCGTGTTCATCAGCCCTTCTACCTGAATGTTCATCTGTGCAATTTCTAAACATTTTGTTGGCTATCTATTTGACAAAATGAAATTTTTCGCATAGGCTGGGACATCTGCAACTCACGGATCCAAGCTTCATAGACGCTTTGAAGTATACATAATTTCAGACTCCATAAAGTGTATAATATCTACGATTAGTCGCAAATAGTAAGTCTATCTAGGTATGTCTGCCTTTCCATCTGCTTAGAAAATTAGTCAGGAACACGCGCTCACTGCAATATAAAGTGAGACCACCTCTGTTCTCAAAAGCGAAAAGGGCTTACAAAATTGAAGACATCGGTCATGCTCACCCAATCGAATATCGTAATTTCAATTTTTTTTTTCTTTTTTTAAGGAAAAGGCTACGTTCGCAACGAGCAGAGATTCACACTCGCAATTAATTTTATTCTTAACATTTTAGCTGGTATGTTGCTTGGGTGTGTATATCTTTTAGAAGAGTATTAAGCCTAGCAATACAATCTAATAAAATTATAAAAATTTTATATTAATATTAGAAAAAAACTAGCTGAAGATAGAATATTTATTTCCACATTAATAAATAAATAAATTTATTTTAAAACATATTTATTTTGAAAATTTAGTGTTAATATCTTTCCAAACTTATCCACAAACTAGTTTTCATAGATTAAATGCTAAATGTTTGGTTTTATAATAAATACCAGTATAGACGTCGATGTATGTTATGCTTATACTTATACATATATACATACACATATATATATACGGGTATATACGCGAGCATATAATTTTATGAAAAAATTGTTTAGACTGTGAAAACAATTTTTAGCTAACAACTAAAAGTATGCAATGGAAACTATTTTATACCATTTTAAGCGAAACGAACTTTTATAAAATTTTTGAAAAAAGATGAAAAGAAACGGAGGAGTGCAAATGAAAACGCATTAGAAAATGTTTATCAGTAATAATGATAAAAGCAACAAATAACAAGAACAACAAAACAGCTATCACGACGGTATTTATTAAATTCAAACTCATTTATTAGCAAGTTTTCTAAGCACTAATTAACTAGACGTAAGTATTAAATATGAGTATGCGTGCCGGAGAGGAAAACATTGTTCATTTCAAAGGTTTTAAATTCCTACGCACACCAAATGACCATAATATTTGCATTCGCTTCGCGAGTGTTTCTCTGTATGCTTTTCCAAACGTTAGAAAGCATTAGTTAAAAGTTAAGTTTAATGAAATATTTTAACATAAAAAATATATGCATATAGATATATATATAAAGAATAACGTTAAAGCAAATCCTTTGTCGAAATGTTTGCTTGTAAGCGTATGCAAGTGTGTATCGTTGATTTATTGATAAAACAACATAGATCTAAGCGCAAATTCAAATGAAGTTCTTCAACCATAAACAACCGACCAAAAATTAAACTTTTGTCTACGGCTGTGTGTTAAGCCTTTAACTTCTAAAACAGTAAATAGCAGGTGTATGTGGTAGAAATCCTTTGAGGATTCCTAAAAATACAAACTCAAAGACACATAAATTTAATGCTTACAGAGTTTATTTATGTTTACGGACCCACTTTGGTTAAGACTACAAAAATTTTATCGTTTGTCATTTAAATAAAAGAAGAAATACTTGAAAGAATTTAATTTCATACGTAGTGCAGAATTTACCCAATCAACGTCTTTTGCAGATTTCACGACACTATCGATTGTATTGAACTAATTTTGAAAGGCAATACTTCCCGACTGGCAAATCTGATCATTCCCTGTTGACGTGTCGATCCGCATTGCCAATCGTAAGCCTTGCTTTTCAAAAATCAGTTGATACCATGTTCGCGTGGAATTTGCGAAAGCCGAGCATATTAACTACATTGTTAAGGAATTTAGTTTGACAAACAGATCAAGTACATCGCGTTTGTCATAGGGACTTGTAATGTGTGATTTTGACTTAACAAATTACGTTTGCTAAAAAGGCAAACCCGGGAGTACTTAGTTTGTTGGGTTCGCGCAGGAAGGGAAGCAAGACGACAGAATAAAAAAGCCTGCTTACCTTGGAATGCCTTGAAAATGACAAAAAAAAAAATAAATAAATAAACGAATTAATCAATTAATTGTCGTCGAATTTTGAACAAAAGTTGACTATCGTATTTAAATATAAATTACGCTACCATCTAAAAAAAAAAGAAATTGAAAGGAAGGGAAATCTAACCAGAATAAAGTGCGTATGTGCAAGAAATTAAGAAAAGGGCATCTTCTACTCATTCTATTCAATGTAATTTATGCGGATAGCTGTATGAGCTAAAATATGTAAAAGTTTACGTGAATTTGCTTTGAATATGCTTTAAGATGGACTTTCTTTCTTGTGAAGCCATGGAAAACAAATATTTATCTTATTAACCGAAGGCTTACTGAGTACATAAGATAAGGAGAGCGCTGTGTTATATATATGGGTGATGTGTGCACATTGTTACAAAGTCGTGGTTTTGGAACGAATTTGTGTAAAATTAATATAACTAATTTCGAAATATTCAAACGCCACAATTGCAATCGTACCGGGAATCCAATGGGCGTTACTTCATTGGGATATAAATTGAGTCCTTGAAGAATTCATTTGGCATGAAATTTTTATTTAAAACTTTACATATCAAAAGTGAATGAGAGAATAATGCTTTGAAACTGACAAGTACTGAAGAAACGAGAAGGTGCGAGAAAGTTTCTTCGTAAAATTGTTGCAATTTCATAATACATGCATAGACAAGAACAACAAGCGGTCACTGAGTCACACGCGCTAAGCGGCCGTAAAAGTTTTGTGAAAACGAAATAATGCCCCTTCTTGTGTACATACACAAATAAATCCGACGGTACTTTAAAACGCTTTCATTAATAGAAAAAGTCGTCAAATAATCGGCTATAAATTCGACACAATCGGCAAATGTTAACAGTAGCATACAGTAGTTAAATACCTTTTATCAAATACATGAACTTTCAGTGGCAGGCATTGCGGGTGGAGTCATTTCCTAATTCTGCATCTTTGGGATTTATTTCAAGTTCTATTTGCTGGAAGTAATGCCATACGATTGAAGAACGCTTACTTTCGATAAGTCGTGCTGCTAAATTTATGCCAATTGATTTTGATCCTTTCTGCCTATTACGTAAATCGTGATTCGATGCTGTTTATGATGTCTAATTAGAAACTAGTTAAATATAATAAAAACATGCAAGTGTGGTCACCGACATGCGTATTAATTGTATTTATATTAAACGATTTATGTATAGCAATTTACTTTTATTATATATAAAAGTTTACATTCATATATATATGTACTTGAATTTATAGTTACATCCATACTTACATACATATTTACAATTAAATAAATAAAACGGTACCTCTTATACATTTTAATATAATAAATTTTGTACAAAGTATAAAAGAAAGAAAAAATCAGTGTTTTAATATATAAGACAAGAAAGTAGCTTAGAGGGGTCTTTGGACACAACTTCGGGGTGTCCCATAGACATCATGAGCCGACGGAGACCATAGGGATAGTGGGCAGAGAAAGGCCAGGGGACACAAGACAAGTCCGTTCGGCCCGTGTGTTCGTTCAAGGGTAAGCACGTGCTGTTCTTTTAGTTGTAACAGTCTGAGAAGTGTCAGTGAGCCAAAAATGTAGAACACCTCGCACAATTCACGAACTAGCTACCTCAGCAAAGGCACGTATATCGGTCTCGTGCGTCACCAATCCTCCTAAAGTGCACTTTAGAGTTGCCCTAACATTTAATGCAGTTAACAGTTTCCTATAGATAGACAGGAAAGATGTACATAGTACTCTTTACGGACTAGCTTTCATAGTAAAATGTATCTTTCTTATAGGCTCTTAACGGGCTTTGATTAGTCGCTGTAAAAGCCTATTATAAATCAATGACCTTAAAGGGGAGTGAGTCAAAGTATGTTTTTATTTTTTAATACGACCAAGGGAATATCCCCGGCATGTCATAAAGAAGTGAGAAAGGAGAAAGAGATGGTTTCAGCATAACGCATGCCTGCGCAGTTGGCTTTTACCGAGTGAACATTGACTATACCTAGTACCAAGTATGGTTTAGTGAAATCACATTTGAACATGCGAATTGGTAATCACCCGCTTGCCTAGTCGACTATGTGGCAGTCACCACACTTGAAAATGAATAAACCTATGCGTCAAGTCAAATAGGGTTTATGTGGAAGTGGCTTAAACTTCTTTCGAATATTGAATTTTATCTTATATACACATACTACTATGCATTATCCAAGCCCAAAAAACGCCGACTTTCATAGCTCAAGCACATAAGTAGAATATCAGTAAAGTAGATCCTGACCATAATTACCAGAGAAATCTCACAATTGAGAGAAAATAACTGCTTCTCGAGAGGTTTGCTTGAGAGACTTGTGTTATCAAAAAAAATAATCTCCTTGGGATTAGTTGACAAACTACTATGATTCTGTCTGCATATATTATTAATTGGAAAGGAAAACGAGAAACTTAAGACTCAACTTTATAGACTTGAAGGATAGTTTTTTATACTTCATCCAGAAGGGCACAGATATTTACACAGAATAACTAAATCGAAAGATCTATAAAACTGAAATTTATATAACAATTTTAAATGCAAAGAAGGTAAATTAACAATATTTGTTCAAAAGAAAATATACCTGAGGGTTTTTAAGCCTCGAGACACCTCTCTATCCCTCCTCTCGCGTGGAGAATTTAGTTACTTATATCGATCTTGCACTAATTAACTGTGACCACTTCTCTGGAAAATGTGCATTTAAATTGCTTTTCAATTTGTCAATGACGAGTATAGTCGTCAAACACACATTATATGTGTGATGAAATTAGTTTGTAAAGAAATAAATTGACAAAATGATATGCACACATTCTAAAATACGTTATTATGGCTATTAGACGTTCAAAATGACAACATTTTAAGAGGAAATCTGACAAGGACGGATGGACGGAATATGACATTTAAGTGTTTGCAAAAAAAAGGTGAATGGACGTTAGGCGTCCGTGTATATACATTTATGTATATATCAAAAAGAACATTTTAAAACTTAAAATTTAAGGAAAATTGTGAGTTTTCTAAAACTTAAAAAAAAAAAAAGAAAACCATATAATAATAATTGCTTTTATTTTTGTAATATTTGCTATAAGCTTATGTGAATTAATCAATTTCCCATAGGAAATCCAAAATGCAAACACTTATTGAATTGTGTGAACGTCCGTGTTTGTCTGTGTTGCAGTAATATATGAAAATAGCCTTTGGGTTTATATCCGTTTAAATATGGTCGTTAATACTTTGCACTTTACCAGCAAACGACAGACAAAAAATTAAATGTATATACGTGTGTGTATACGAGCCTCTGTAAGAGCAAATATTGCACTTTCTCTTTCCATACGCAAGCTGGGTGGATTACTCAGAAGGTCCTGTTGTTATATCCTGCTTGCATAACTATTGATTTATGTCTTTTAATTTAAAATTTCCGTTTATATTATTTGCTTTTTGTTTTTATTTCTTCTCCATGAGAGTGCGAAATTTTATTAATGAAAAATATTTACAACGACAATCTGCATAACATATTTGTATAAGCAAAGCGTCGCTTTTGACAATAATTCAATAGCATATGACGCGACTTTGTGTGAATATATTTATATATATATATATATATATATGTTTTTATGTGTATATACATATGTGTATACATGTATAATAATTTAATGGAGCCTTTATAAAGAGTTCATTTCGTTTTTTATTTCTGCTTTGCTGTCTTATAGATTGGGTCCCATGCCTGGTTCGGCACATCAGCAACAAATGCCACAAAGTATGTCAACGGGTAATAACACCATTGGCGGTCATGGTGGCCATGATCGCGGCGGTGGCGGTGCTGGTGGAGGCGGTGGCGGAGGTGGTGGTATGCCTGTCGCTGGTCCTGGCGGTCCTCATTGTCAAATGAGCGGTTCACAGCCTTTGGTGATGCCAGCATTTCCATTGCGTAATTCACACTCAGCCCATACACCGCATTATTCGCCCTACTCACCATCCAGGTATGCGCACATATCCACGAACACATACGTATTATTTTGTCAATTTTTTTTTCTCCTTACTTTTTGCTCCTTCTTTTCTATACCCACTGCCAGAAGATGCGTATATACTAAATTTATCATTCTGGTTATGCAACTAAGAACTACGTATCAAGGGCTTTGTAAGTTGTATATATTGTTGATAGAATTGATAGATAAAATTTTGAACTGATTTACCTCCGTCTCGCTATCCGTCTTTTTCTTGTCTTTTATAGTAATTCTTGTCATCAGAGAAATTGATGTAGAAACTAGATTTTTTTTTTCTAATTGATGGGTAAATGACTAGTTCGAAGGTAGACCAGTTCGATGATAAAGAAACTTTTAAAAACTGAGAGCCTCTAAATTACAATCAATAATAATTACCTCTCTAACCCAACAAACCGAGGCTTTACTTATGTTATTCTATATATTTATTCATCATTTAATGCCTGGAATTAAAGAATTTTCACTGTAAGATATCACTGCACAAGTTCGTCGGATCTGTCTTCGCTAGTGACATATCTATATGGTTTTTAGTCGGTACCAACCTTCAAACGAAGTGTGTCGAAGTCTCATAATATTCTGACCATTGATATATAAAGTTGCCGTTGCGATGGTGACGCTACTTTTTTAGTTTTCGAAACAACGGAAAAATCTGAATTTCCTGTGTTGGCGAAGCATTGCTTTTTAATAGGAAAAAATATCGTTCAAGCAAGGGAATGAGTTGAATGTTTTTTTTCTTTGTACTTTGTTTCATTGAAACAATGAGAATAGGGGGTAGGTTTGCTGATTTTAAACGCGGCCATACAAACGACGATGATGCTAAACGCTCTGGTTGCCCAAATTCGGTATTGCTTTTAGTATATTTAGAAAAAGTGCACAAAATCGTTTTGGAAGACCGAAAAGTAAAGTTGTCTGAGAGAGCTTCCTATTCTTTTTCATTTACTTTTTCATATCTACGGTAGAAATGAAGAGAATCTATGACAGTTATTGACTCAAAGTTTATTAAAAGCAATCATTGTTAAGTTATTTAAAATTTCTTTACAAACTTTTTTCCGAATTCGTCCGCATCCCTTAGTTCACAAATAGCTTACTAATTGTGATGTCTTTAATGAAAATGGTCGCTTTTCGTATCAGAAAGTCAATGCAACTTTGTAACATGCATCTCAGGGTATATTGTGCTGCAAAAAGTTATATAATAAATCACTTGTTCCGATTGGAATAGAATTACTCATCAAAAATTAATGTCAACTTTGGACCTTTCTTTTGTTCTCGTGTGTTTGATCGAAAATTTACAAAGGACACCTACACTTATGTATTCGAGGTTATATTTTTTAGAATAGGTTTGCAAAGAGATTTGCTGCATTTACAAACTCGTTCCCAGTAACTAACAGACCGAACTGCCATTGTAGAGCACAAGAAAGGTTCTCTCACCGACTTCTTGCGAACAAGCATGACAGACGATTAAAAAATCGAATAATATGACATTTTCGGCTCGAACCAGGTAGCGAAATAAAATTCGAAATAAACTAAACTAACTACTTATTCTTTGAATAGACGAGATAAACACTGCGAATAGAAATTTTACGTGCCAAGAATATGATTAATGTTATGGATAGTTCCATCTTCCTATATATAATAGGAGTATATAGTGCATTGAAACGATGAAAATTCGCATACGTCCGCCGGTCTCCGTCAAAAGCAACCCAAGAAGTAACCTCCAACTTGGGCTGGGAACTTCCTCTGAATGTGAGATTACTTTCAAGACCTGCCTGCTTCTGATTAGTGCTAGTTCCGAACAATTCAGTCATATTAAGTAGATCAGCAGCTCGCAAAATTTGAAATTGTACGAAAACGGTTTCTTCGCCATCATTTTCTTCGAAAAACATTCCAAAGTGTTCTTTTTATCTATTATTAAATAGTCAACCGTTAGATTGTGATAGACGAAGTGTTATAAGGTACTAAGCCATCGATTTTGTCCAGCTTATTTTAGTTAGTGTTGTAATTCGTGTAATAAACCTATAAGAATATTTAAGTGCCCTATAAAATATTGAACACTCACATATCGATTTACATACGCATATAAGGAGAAATAAAAAAAGAGAAAAAGTAGATGTACGTACTGAAGGTTGATATAGAAAAAAATCTTATGATAACGTTTCTTTATATCTATAGATGCTATATAGAACTTGGTCACCCAGGGAATAATCCTGGCGAATAATTTTAACGCATGAGATTTCAGTAAAGGTCTAAGAATGGGTTAGGCCATTATGAGTCAAACATGAATTCGCTTCGTATTTTTTCCGAAAATCATCACAAACTTTACTATAGAACGAGTCGAAAATTTTGCAAATTCATTCAAGACGATCTAAACGACAATAACAACTCGTATATAGTATGTTGATCTTAGGTCCTCGTTGTCATAGGACGTTCACTAGTTGTGAATCGTGTAAACTCATATTTAAGATATAAATATCATTTCATTTTTAGGCTATCATTATCTTTCGTTTCTGAATCTGGGCCGTAAACCCCGTTCTTTTTATACCCATCTCCGAAGGATGAGGGTGTATTCATTTTGTCAAAACATTTGCAACGCCTAGAAGGAAGCCCCAGAGACCGCAGGAAGTGTATGCATTCCTGATCAGCATGAATTTTTGAAGCGATTTAAGCACGTCCCTCTGTCCGTCTGCGTCAAGCTCCCTTAGCCGCAACAATGAAGCTCCAATTTGGCAAAAACATTAGAAGTTCTTGCACGCACGCTGAAAATGAAAGTGGGCCAAAATGATTGAGGGACACGCCTACAGTACCGCGTAAACTAAAAACAATTCTGTTTTTCAAAACGAAAAAAAATTTGGTTATTTACTCATTACTCATAAACAATGGCACATATATTGAACACTTATTCTATGGGCGATGCTGTGGGACGTGCATATAAAATGGAAAAAATTTACAGCGCCCACCCAATGTCAGAGTGTATCAACAATTAATTTTGTATTCAATACCTTTCAAGCTTCAAAAACCCCATAAAGTATATAAATTCTTAGGTATGTCCGCCCAGCTATGTAGCATCTATGGTAAGCATTCTCCCGTTCGCAAAAATGAAGAGATCGCCTACAAATATGCGAAAGAATTTGGAACTGCCTCAAACATTTCAGAGAACACGTCGACAATGCCCAAGCGGCCACCCGGCTCCCTTCCCTCTCTTAATAATGTAATGTAAAATGTTTCATTAATTTTGCGATATTTTTAAACTCATTTTGGTTTCCATCCTTCCATTTGTTCGCACCTTGTTGCGAGAGCTTTCAGAAGAAGAAATTGATCTTTGAGTAGACTGCAGTTTATTTGATGACAAAGTTATGTAAGATGTTAAGCATTACCGTTTAGCTGAATATATTATTCGCACTTGCGAACCGCAGAATTTCGCTGGATAAAGCTATTAAACTTTTAGTATAACGGAATGATAAAAGAATGATTTTAAATTAAAAATTTACTAAAACAATTTAAAAAGCTTTCCATCTTTAATAAGAACTCAAAGTATGAGTAACAGAAAAAGTGGCAAGAAATTAATTTTCACATCGTTTTTCAGAATATTTTTTTTTTTTTACATTTTCATGACTATAAAACCCACACAGATGCACATGGCACGCAAACATAGATAATTTGCTTTATTCTTATGCTTATCACTTTCAGTATAGAATGATAGTGTTGTGGTAATTTTCCTTTCGTATGCTATACGCTATACTCAATTTTTTAGTCCACACATCTTCGTTGAAACATTTTGCGCAGTTTGTTGCACGAACACAAATCATCATCATTAGTTTTTTGTTTCTCTCCTTATTTTCTTCCTTTTCTTCTTTCTCTCCCTCCTGGTAAAGTAGACAAGCACGAAACAGAAAAAAGCACAAAATATGAAAAAAAAAAAAACAATCTCCCTCCCTCTCTCTCTCTCTATATATATATGTATATATATACATGTATACATATATACATGTATTTCTCCCTGCATGTGAAATTTGCACCTTAAATTGTAGATTATTTGCATAGTATAATGATGCAAAAAAAAAAAAAAAAAAACCTAAAAGAACAAGTAGAGTGGGTTTTCACACGAACGTAGACAGCAGCATCACTTTTCTTTATGACACGCAAGCGTGGTAGACAATTATTTAAATTGTCATTTTTATACAAAAAAAAGAGAAAAAAGAAAAAAAAACTAAAAATAAAGAAAGAGAAAAAGTTAAAAGAAGGAACTGCAGAGTGTTACAAAAGCAAAGACATGAATTTAAAGTTCTAATGCAGCAACAAATGCAACAAAAACAGAATAGACATTTTATTCAGTTTAAATCGACACTTGAGACACTCATTATCGACATTTATTTTAGTCTCATAAAACAACTCTGATCTTATAAGGGGCTCTTAAGTCTCTGCTTCAACGAGACTCACGAATACTCCATTTTTCTTTTAATATTCAAAGCGTTCAAAGCCGTCTTTTTTCGATTCAAAGACAATATTTGGTCGAAAGATATATCCAGATATATACAGTATAGGTTACAACACAAATTATTTGCCTGTGTTGTCTACGGAACAAGTCTTCCCCTTACATGTGGATTGATTCGTGGTACATGTTTTAATAGTTATTCATAGCTCTCACTAATGCACTAATTAAACTACCGTGGGTTTTGGAAAAATCGGATTTGATTTTCAAAGATAGGTAATATTTTCAAAACCAAGCTTCAACTTTCTATATCTTTCTCTTTTACCGCTTAGTACTTTAAATATTGAAATGTTGACAGGACGCCACATCCTTAATTCATATAAAGTATTTATACTATGTTCAAACTTGAGATGTTAATGGGGCGAACCTTTCATTTCTCTAAAAATATTTAAAAGTAAATCTATGCTCTGCAGCTTTCAACGTTTAATACGTTTAGAATACCGTTCAGTGCATTCCTTACATGAGATCAACTCATTATATAAGATATATGGATGTAATTATTAGACATATCTTCTGCAATTCTGTGAGCTGAAGCGAGCTTAGACGATCTTTAGTTCTTTAAGCCTAAAGCGTTCAAAAGCAATTTGCAGTTGCTTCCATTACAATTCAGTAGATTCAATAATTCCCCTAGAAGGTATGCATATGGATTGAAAGGATTTGTAGTCGCTAGCATTTCACTCCTCTAGCTTCGTGCCATATTTATCTCATCGGGCCCTGCTTCAGTAAATGTAAGTATCGATCGAAAACAACTTTCCTCTTCTTGAGAATGGATTCAAATTTGCTTTATTTTCTTTTTCATGTTCGTTAACCGGACCTTTCGCATTTATTCTCAACTGTTTCAGCCTTGGTGAAGTAACTAGAAATATTTCAGTAATAAATAATAATGTGAAGCTGCTTTACATAAGTTTTAAACAAAGAATCGTGAACGGAGGGCTGAAGAGCTGGAGCTAATTAAATCTATTTAGAATTTCCCGTTAATCGAGATTTTTCGAAAACACTGAAAAAGATAACAAATTGCAGTCAAATCAAATATTATCTAAGAGAATATCTTGCAAACAGAATAGCGAAGCTCGTGCACACCTTTTTGGCCTACATACAGCAGAAAGAGAAGAACACAGAAGGCTAGTGCAACAAATATTCATCAACGATGTATATGAAGACTTGCGAATTATTATTTTTTTTTTGTTTCTGCTCGAAAATTGTTACAGGACTAAATAGAAAGCAGTCATGCATTTGGAAAAAACAGAAAAGAAATAAAAAATAATATAAAAAGAAAAAATAAAAAAAAAAAACGACAAGAAAGGAATTAGTTGAACTTTAAACATCAACTTTTGTGACACGTAGGTGCTTGTATATATATATATATATATGTATATATATAGATGTGTAATTATATATGTTATATGGCTACTTTCGTTGTTAGAGCTGTGTGGGTGTTACAGTATTTTTTAACAAATCGCTACGATTTGTTGTTTGCATTTTCGTGCTACTCTTTTTTGCAACACAATCCGATTAATTTTCCTTTTTTTTTTTTTGTTTTTTCTTGTTCTTTCCCAACGATAAGCGAATGAACACCCGTTCGCCAAAAGTGGGAGAAATGAACAAAAAAGAAAAGCATTTGCAACATTTGCCAACTGTTGCCCAAGTTAAATGAGCCTTATCTCAGGTAAGCAAAAGCACATTTCGAGACAATGAAGTGACTGCCAAGTATTCAATTTAAAGCAAGTGGGTAAGCTCAATATGCCCTGAACCATAGACACCCATCATCTTGTTAGAGTTTTTCTTAACTGTGTGTGTGCGTGTGTGTGTTTTCATTATTGAATCGATCCTTATGATATTCCGATTCTTTTAACACAATTCTGTACATGTATATTTTAGCCAGATTTTAGCTAAATAACTGTTGTAAGCCCGAAATTGTTTATAAAAATAATCAATGGTCTAAAATTTGTTAAGCCTTCTGATCAAATTGGTGTTGGCAAGAGCAGAACGGCGACCTATAAATCAGTATTCGCGGGCTCAAACCTCTGTGTGGTAGAGTTTGCTTTCAGTTATAGCGGGTCTTCAGTCGGCACACGCATAACACTTACCGATTGAGCACACAGACCCACTAGGCTCCGGCCATTTCCTTAAATCATTCCCTTTCTTCACTTACACACACATGCATTCTGATTGTCGCAAGGCTCAATATTTTCTAAACGATCGAATATATTGAAATTTTTGAAGGTTAGCTTCGTTTGTCAGTTAATGTGACTGACTGTATCTGCAAATTGAATGAATTTATTTCTCATTTTGATAAATCTACAGTTGAGGTTTGAATATGCATGCGAACAAATGTCGGACATGTCTTTTTACACCCAGAACATGCGATATCCGGAACGAGAGAATCAGTAAGATTAATATATCGCTATTCTTCGGGTTAAACGCAAGTAATACCCTAACGCATAGTTTAGAGTAAACCGAAATAGTTTTACTTGAGCCAAAAGCTTAATAAATACCGTTTGCTAGTAGCAAGAGTAATATGTTTAAACGGAGGACAGTTACGCGCATACATAGGTACATAATTATATATGTGCGTACATTATATATTGATAACAGGAAAAGGAGCAAAAAAGCAGAGATTGACACTTGTGTCAGAGAATGAGCGATGAAGCAGAGCACACTTCTTTCGCCTGTTGCACGTGGGCCACTTCAAGAAACATGGTTTCCATCCCTTAGCAGATGTAATGAGATATCCTAACAGCTGAAGGGATCACGTCAATC
This sequence comes from Glossina pallidipes, assembly GCA_000688715.1. Taxonomy (NCBI): domain Eukaryota; kingdom Metazoa; phylum Arthropoda; class Insecta; order Diptera; family Glossinidae; genus Glossina; species Glossina pallidipes. The sequence goes on along the minus strand of KK499789.1, from coordinate 25,619 downwards.
TCTTGAACGATATACTCTGGAATAGGACCAGGTAAAGCAGACATTCTAATTCTAATCACAGTTTACTGCGGCGAAGGTGAGATTATATGGAGAGGATCAACGATCAATGAGGACCCATCCTGTGTCTAATGTGAAAGCGGTTGCGGAATAGTTTTACCCAAATGTTGTCGGGTCAATAGTTGGGGTTGCGAGCTGCCACTGCGTCCATAACAACAACAACAGCGACAACAACAACAAAGAAAACCTACGCACATATATACATACGTACATTCACGTACACACATATATACATGCACACATTTTGATATGTTGCGGCTCAGAATTGGCACGTCTCCGACATCATAGAATAATCAGTTACCGCTTTTGTTACAAAAGCCCGACAAACCGTTGTATAGCCCGTTCTTCAATAAACCGATCCATCTCCTGGGCAAAATCTTAAGAAAATTCTTGGCGAGACTAGAAAAACGGCTGGAAGGTCGAGGTGGCTTTTCTAAACTCCAGTTTTATCAAACTGTGAACCACTATGGATGCTATTGAGGAAGCGGTCTAAAAGAGCAAGGACGCAAAAGGCAATTCGGCGCTGTCATCACGTTAAAGTTCAGAAACGTCTTCGATCGGGCTGATTGGGAATCCATTATAGAAAGTTTAATGACACGAGGCTATTCTCCGCACTTGGTTACAATTGTAGACAGTTGCTTGCATGATAGATGCGCACGGTATAACACAGATGATGGTATTAAAGAACACAGGATTGCAGCAGGGATACGACAAGTCTTCGTCCTTAATTCCTTCCTGAGGAATTTCATGTAGGATGGTCTGCTAAACATGGAGTTTCCAAGAGGACCGACATTGATAGCGCAGGTGGATAACATCGCCCTGATTGTACAGAAGGCGACGACTCCGCTAATAGAGACCCTAGCAAGCGGAAGCTAAAGCCACAATTGTTTATTCCTTTCCTTAAAGTAGGTAGCAAAGATATTAGAAACGCAGCTGATTAAACCGATAGTCGAATTTCGATCGTCAATTTAAGAAAGTTGTGATTGGGGAAAGAATTAGGTGAAGGTTTCAAGTTGTAATCATGATTTCAAAATATGCATATAGCATGCGGACGGGCAAAAGTACCAGCTAAAAGGGTTCCATTATTCACGCTAATCAATCGTATTAAAGGCATTTGTTAGATTTGCTTTAACGCGCTGAGTTGAACAGAAAAAAGTTGCTTAAAGGCAATAATAAAAGTACGCACTTTTTATGCAACATCGCACTTAATAATTGCAATTATTTCTCGACCATGTCGTGTCACTTAAATGAAGACTTTGAGCATCAAGCACTTCAAGCGAAAAGCATTTTGCACCTTTTCAGTCGTCCGTTGCTTATGTCAATATTATTAGTTAAAGGAAAAATGTTGAAAGAAAATAAGCTTAGTATCCTCTGGTCACTTGCCTTAGATATGCGATGAGTGACACTTATAAGAGTGCACGCATCAGTCTATGCCGTCCGTCTAGTGTGTACAGTCAAACGTGTCTAATAACCAATTTCCCTCAGTTTGTATGCCAATGTACCGTAACGTCAAGAACACCCTGATTAGTGTACAAGTGTTTTTCTATAGACACCTTTAACTTTAACTGTACATACACCGTAGAAAAGATAATAATGAAGAAATTTTAAAATTCAGTGTCAATTTATGCTAAAAACACAAGACAAGCCTTACAGTAAATTTGCAGTGATTCACAAGGCATCATTTTTCTTCCATAAAATATAAAAAAAAAAAAAAGAAAAAAGAAAAAAGAAAAACAAGAGGCTTCTTTAAAAAAGCACAAGGCGTTCACCTTCAACATTTAGTTAAGTCTTCTATAACTTTGGTAGGATGTACGTACAATGAAATGACAACAATAACAACAAAAACGAAAACATTTTAAGTATAAGCATAAGACAGTAACGCTTTTGCTTTTGTTCTTAATACAGTTATTGTAGTTGTTTTTATTGTTGTCATTGACGTTGTCGTTGTTTTGATTGTTATTATATGCTGTTGTGAATATTTGTGTTGTACGACGGTTGTGCTGCGTTGTCATGATTACAAGCAATAATACTGAGTACACATCATTTAATGCTTACATACTTAGTTGCCCAGACATTGCAGTTAAGCGCCCACACAGCACAACACAATATGTTAAGCAGAGAAAAGATATGATAAAGTCATTTTTTCCCTATATCTAAAGACATGTAGCTAAAGGCTTTTAATTGAAGGTCTATATGGTTTCACAACGTGATGTAAGCAAAGGTGGCGAGAAAAAGTCACAAATTGTCATAATGTAATGTTTTTTATTTTGTAAAGACTTGGTGTAGGTAGGTTTTTTTTTACAAAACACGCTGCACGTTAAACTGGCAATAAATTGGTATTTAATCGTGGAAAGATTTTCCCCGTAGGGCGGTCAATAGAAGCAGTCTACAAGCAAGGAATGCTAAAGAATTTCCTAAAGATTCTCAATAAATAAACATGAAGGCAACGTATATGCAACTTCGGAGGAACCTTCAATACTTACCACCTCATCTGAGAACAAAATATACTATAGTTGCGGATTATATTGTTAAAAGTGGATGCGTCAGGATTTCGATAAACATCATTTATGGGCTGAATGTAGCCAAATTTTTTTCTGGCAATGTTTTCAAATGAAGCGCATACATTTCTTACAGGGATGTCCCACGACGTGACTCTTAATCTCTTATAAGAACCATGGGAATAATTAAAATACTATATTTAAATATTGATATGTCGTCGTCTGAACTGAAAGCAATCATGCGAAATGTTAGTTTTCTTTCTGTATAGAGAGAGTAAGCATTCCGATAGCAAAAGATCAATGGACGGACGGACGGACGCTCGCTAAGAGTGATCAAGACTGGATTTTTAGCATTTCGAGCAACATAAACTCAATAAATCTAATACACTCAACCAGTATGTTCTGACACCACCATAGAAACATTGTCTGGTTTGTCTATATTCTGGTAAGTCAGCCCTAGTCGGGATTAGTTGGGCCTGGTGCAAAAGTTTCTATTTTTTACATTAAGCCTTACGAGAACGTATTGCCATAGGTACGCTATATAACCTGATTTCATTAGGGGAAAAACTTTGTTTCAGTGAAAAAAATCAAATTAACCCATGAAATACTGCCATATAATAATGTCTTATGAATTGCAACAACAATGAGAGGAAGGCAATGTGGAGATGATCTTGCTTGAATCTGAACAATAATTGAAGCTCGCATGCAGTCACTGAACATTTTCGGAGTTAGTGAACACAATCGCAACGCTAGCTCATTGGCAATTGCATTAACGAGAATTGCTTTTTATATCAGTAAATATTGATATCGTAAACGAACTTATCAAAGCAAATTTTCATATGATGCAATGTGATAAGCTTGTTTAGACATATCCTGGGTTAACCCAAATCTAGCATTACATTAAAAACTTCTGACCGATCCGAAATCGTATGGTATTCCCTCCACAAAAAAAAAAAAATAAATAGAACAGCAACACGATTTGTTCAGCAAAAGTTTCGAAAATTTTATTGGACTTGGATTTGAATGGACTGCCTACCACCTGAGTCTGATTTTTGACCTATTATTTTCTATACATATAATGGGCTACGAACCGCTATTACACCACCATACAACCGAAATATGGTCAGATTAAAATTACCTTGAATAGTGTTTGTCCGTAGCACAGAACATGTGGACGTGTAGAAAACGTGTAGAAATTGGCAGACGTATAGACCGACGTATAGACTGACCAAGTTTAGGTCAAATGAGGAAGTTATTCTGATTCAGAAAGTAATCCCAATACGATCGGCACAATAAAAGGTGAGCCTATCTTAAGCTCTTCGAAGTGCGTTCGCACAAACTCAAAAAGCCCTGTGTACAGCAAGTGTTGTTGGGTATAAAAATGCAATGCACGTCGTAGTCATCATTAACGCTGCAAAAAACTAATAAAGCAAAACATTTTTTTTAAGTCTTAATAACATGTTTCGCTCTTGTGTTACAGTATTAAACTGATTCGCCAAATCTCGCGCTAGTAACTTTAACCTTAAAAATGAGCCGATTGGTCAGCTATCAAGAACTAGAGATCACCATTAAGTCTGACCCATCTCAAAGTGCCTCTGAATTAATGTTGAAAACACAAAATGTTCACTCATTTAGTGCAAGTCGGTAAAGTGAAAAAGTTGAATCTCTACAAATCTCATCCTTAGCGAGTCAATAGTTAACAAACAATTCACATATTATGTTATCCGAGATTCGTTTCAAGCCGAATATACTCCTCTTCCTTTTTTCAGTGCTTATATAAACGTTTCACAAATTAATCAGTGTATATGTATACACATGTGTGTGTGTCCTTAATGTCTTGAATAACCATTACTTTCAATTAAATATAAAAAATACCTTTCATTGCATTTACCTGCGCAAGTAAATTGCAAAGACTACAGCATAGACTCCAAACTAGAGAGATATTTGACCTCGGCCTCGGCATTGGATCGGATTTTAGCTTTACCTTTAATTAAGTTATTTTTTATGGTTTTCTAAAAAAAAATATAATCATAACTCAATTGTCAAGTGTTCATAATTCGTTGTATGCGATATGAATTTGGTTTTTATATCCATTACCGAAGGATGAGGAGTGCATTCATTTTGTCAGAACGTTTGTAACGTCTGGATGGAAGCTTCAAAGAGTCCACTGAGTATATATATTCTTGATCAGCATCAAATTCTGAATCGATTTAAACATGTTCGTCTATCCGTCTGTGTAAAAGGAGTAAAAAATTGTTTCTTTGCCCGTTACTCATAAACCACAGCAGATAAGTTTATGAAAATTTGAACATATATTTTATGGGCGACGCTGTAGTACTTATACAAAACTGGAAAAATTGGCCACGCCCACTAAATTTTATAATCGACAAAAGCTCTGTTCATCTGTTCGTCTACGCAGCTGTGCAGTGTCCATTGTAAACATTCCCACGTTGGCAAAAATGAAGAAATTGACTATAAACTTGCAAAAGAATTGGAAAATGACCCAAACTTCCCAAAAAATACGCCTGCAACTCCCACACCATCCATGTAACAAAAACCTTCAACACCTTTGCTTTCTGCATTTTTTGCTCGCTAGTCATAAAGTACAACGCCTACACCATATAAATAAATTTCCACTTTTATTCCGGAAATACAGAAAATCACCCCACCCAAGCCCACCTTATCTTGTAGGGTATGAAAATTTAGTTCTATTTATTTCTTTTAGGAACGCCGTGATGGGAATAAAAGATTCGGTCACGACCGAATACAATTTTCTTACTTGTTTTGCTTTTATTTTGCAATTTTCTGCTATCGTTTTATCCTATAATTCAATTAAACAAACAAAAAATAAATAAATATATTGGTTAAAAAAATTTTAATGAAAAACATAAATATTATTCCATTCAACTCGTACAAAAAATGATTTCGTTAATTAAATTACTTTAGCGTGTAAATATATACACGTGCAGACAGACATACTGGCCGCGAAGTTGGCATGATTTTTAAATTACCTAAAAAAAAAAACGAATACTAAACAATAGCTAAAAATAAAAACACTGTTTATAAAAAAAAAACAACAAAAAATAATCTCGCAATTACTGACAGCAATGTGGATAAACGTAAAGCAACGTGAGGCAACGTATTATGCAAACAACATTAGAACACTACATCGATCTGTACATATTTTGGGTATATAAAATAGTTTGCATGACCTTTTTTCGCAAACAGAGTGCTACTACCTTAAGGACTGGAACCATTCGAGCGCAAATCTACAAAAACGGGTCAAATATAATAATGGATTTTGCCAATGTTTAGCAATAACTAGGCTTAGAACTTGACGTTCATTCACGAGGATTTCGATAATTCAAGCACTTTTTAACCGGCTAGAAAGTCTTCATAGAAAATGATTTTCAAATATAGCATGAATTTTCATGACAATCATGTATGTGCATAGTCCATGTTGATATGATATAAATCAATACGTCATCAATGTGTATACAGAATGTTAAGAATGATGATAATAACTTTCATTATTAAAATCAATGATGTTGGTTTTAATATTTAATGTAAAGTAATTCGAATTCACGATTGACTGAGTATAAGCAAGTAATGAAGGTGTGCAAGAAAGGTTTGACGGCTCTATGATTTTGCAACTTGACTCGGCGGTTTCTACTTAACAACCATGCGACTTTAGAACGTGACTGGCCGACTTTCACTTATCGACTGGTTGTTGTTTCCTTGGTTGTGCTCCTCTGCAGCGTTATTTCGTTCGCTTTACTCTTCGCTATCAGCGGCGGAATTTCTTCATACTGAAAACTTACGATATCGTGACTTTGGGACGTCGCGTGCATGCCGCAGTTGTATCAATTATTGCTAACAACTCTTCTTAGTGATGATTTAATTTGATTGAAACCAACCACAATACATTACACTTAGTGGACTCTCCACAAATGGGACGCGAAGAGTATCGAGATTAATCGTTGATGTTAATGGTTTGCCTACACTGCATCCTGGCTATTTGGGCTTTAGCTATCGAAACACGTCTACCTCCGATTCTTGTTAGTATTTAGTAACATTAGCCTTCGCATGAAGCAGAAAATGTACACTTTCTGAAAAGGCGATCAACGAATCTCTTAGAGTTTACTTGGCTCTCGCACGAGTGTCGTATATACTGATTTCAGTAAAGCGTTTGACTTAGTTAACCATAATTTATTGCTCTTCAAAATCCAGATCTCTGGCTTCCCCTTCTATCTAGTGAAATCGATAAGCTCTTATCTGCATAACAGATTATTCAGGGCTATATTTAACTTCATCACCTCGGATGATTTTCCCGTGACATCTGACGTCCGTCAAGGCAGTTACTTGGGGCTCCTTTTATTTAATTTATACATTAATGATCTCCCCTCGGTGATTAAATCCGCCCAGATGTTAATGTACGCTGACTATGTTAAACTGCAGAAGTCGCAAACCATCTTTGACACAAACATTACATCACTTACCGCATTCGTCATCGACGTAAATTTTATGTAGGTGGGTACAATACTACTACCGTGTACTCCCATGAGTGTAATAAAAAGCAAGTCGAAAATCTAACTGCAGTTGGAATACGTTAACTAATGTGGGATACTATCGTTCATGCATTTGGGCCATTTTCGAAATTTGGAAGATCAGCTTCGCGAGACATTTATCGGAATTCGAGGTATCTAACTATACATGAACGCAATACCAATAGTGCGTTAACTTGCTTGCTGGGGTAAGCGGCCAGTTGGCAATCGTCTTGTAATATTACACTTATTTATGAAATATCTCTGGCAATTTGACCGACATTGTCACGGACGGATATTATTCCGTAATTGTAAGTAAAAGTCTAATTGACATTGACAACACATGACATGACAATAAATCTAATCATGTCGAAGATGAGAAGCAATTTCAAATACATATTTACCAGATAAGGATTAACTCAATATGCTCCTCCTTGTTGAGGACAACAAGACTTTAATGCTTATTTATTTTTTTACTTTTAATCGAACATGTTATGTTGTGTTATGTATATACATGCGCTGATTGAATTTTTAATTAAAACGGGTATTATTTTCTATATTTCTTTCTTCTTTGCTATTAATATCTATTCTCTGCAGTTTACTAATCACAAGTTTTTGTTTGTTTTTTTTTTCCAGGTTTCACATAGATAAACGTTGTCAGCATCGTTGTTCCTGGAAATGTTTGAGCATTGCCTTAATATTAATATCAGTCGTCCTAACAGCCATGTTGGCGTATTTTGCTGGTAAGTAACGTTGTTGTTATCATTATCACCATAACGTATGGTTCAACACATTAACATTGCAATTACAATAAGTTAGTTGAAAACAATTCAGTTCATTAAGTATTTATTTAATGTTGAATAAATAGATTGGATCACCAAAAAAAAAAAAGTAAAAAAAAGTCATATACGGCTAGGGTCGAATTTCGCATACCCATCACCATTAAAATCTCTGATGCTCCATGCTTTCACTTATTGTCATAAAAAAGTGAATGGGATAACATTTATCTTCCACCTTTTACTCTACTAAAAGGTATTATAACGAAAAATTGATCTGTCTCGTCATGACGTCCACGATAATTAATTTGGAGTTAAAACATGTAGCTTTTCGCATTCTCCCCGAATCCTTTTATTTGGTACCCCGGTGATATTGCTGGTGCGCTATTAAGAAAAAATTAAGCCATCAGGTCATGGTGTCTACCATGTTTCCTTTGGAATAACGCATTTGTAAGAAAAGATAATGTATCTTCATTTGACGAATGTACAAATTATGTTCTGGTAACCTTACCATGAATAAGCAAAAAAAAGCTCAAGAACAGTGAAAAAACTAAAATTTGATCACTTGTAAATAGTACAGCTTTTCGTAAAGTTGTTGTGGAAAATGTCAGAAAATTTCTGCGAGCTTGTGCTTCGACTAATTTCACCCATTCTTCATATCAAACATTTAAAGTCGATATCTTCAGTGTTGCGAGCAGAAGAGTGTGAACAACATACACCACACACAAGCACGCAGACGGACAGAACTTCATACTGACCACGAATATATTTACTTTATAGGGTCTGTGGAGGTATTATTAGGGAACATTATGACAAAGTGAGCATCTTCCTTCCATCCTTTAGTTGTGGGTATAAAAAGTTAAAATTCGAAATATTGCATCCTCTACCAAGAAATATTCACTTTTAATAAGAACATTAAAGATCATAAAGCATAAAGAGCGTGTGAAATGAATTATTAAGAAAAAGGTTAAAATCTCTCTAATGAGATCGCCGTAATGTGACAAGAAATGAAAGAACGCTCAGTACTTCTTAGACAACGGATATCAACAATAAATATATGTATAATCGATATAAGGATTAACATATTTTTAGGCAAACACATCGCGTGTTCACTCACAGTCTTTCGTTACATTCAGATTACTGTCAAATAAAATGTAGTCTCCGTTACATTTATGGACGCATGTACTTACATGAACTTTTTGCGAACTAAGTCTAACATAATGTAAACATGGCTTAAATTTAACATTTCCCAACACACGTAAATACAAGTTTAAATATGCATATACGGATAACTGCCTGTATGTATCTATGTATGTGAGTGTTATTAAACCTTAACGTATTAATATTGCACTAAATGTTATGCCCTTACGTGTTAACGACACAAACTCATCACCACTAACAGCATCGTTGTGGAAATGTGCGCGCTCTTGTGTACACACCATTTTCCGTAAATAAGGAATGGTAGGTATTATGGAGAGATTTTTTTGTGTTTCATTTTTTTTGCTTTCCCAGTTCTCGCATAAAATCAAATTAGTTGGCTTTGCCATTTTATAATATTAAAAGCTAGAAAAACACAATGCGTGTCTATCTGCATTTGGTACGTTTCCGTCTGTATTCTATTGCCATACACTGGAGATTAGTATGTTGTGTATGCATAAAGTTAGTCATATGCTGGTATTTGTTTTGCTTTTTTTTCGTTGCTTGTTTTTTTTTTTTTTTTTTTTTTTGAATACAAAAAATAGTGAAACGTACATAGAATCTCATTAACAAGTTAAGTAAAATAAAAAAAGAAAAAAACTAATTCTTTTTCCGCTGTTTGTTTTGGTAGGTAAGGGAATATGAAATTCAGAAGTTTAGTGCTTTTACGTTTAAATGCCATCGAAAACATGCACACATACATGAATATGGATATTCATTTAAGTAATTGTTTTAATTAACCTTGGTTTCTATGGCACAGGCATTGGGGAAAATGCGACATAATTAAAAATTTAAATAATATTGAAAGAGTTTACACAGCTTAATAGAAACTGTTTCTTGGGAGTTGTTGATCAATTCTTTTTTTTTTTTTTTTTATTTTGTTTTGTTTTTTTTTTTTTTAAATTAAACTTATTACACCCAGGAGATAACATTATATAAATTATATTGGAAAATAAATTAATTGCCAAAGCAGAGCAACGTGAGCTGAAATATTTTTCCATTTCGATACCAAGAAGTAGTACTAAATAAGTTCCGTTCCTATGATCTGAGGTCAGATTTTTCACTTTTCTATAGCTATCACGGATTGATTAGAGCAGACTCCTTGCTCTGCATATTACGCATTTCTAATGCCGAAAACTTCGTGGCTTAGCTGTTAAAGAAAAGAAGAAGAAGCAGAAGAAGAAAAAAACCAATTCAATGATCTATCCGCCCTCAATGCGGCCACCGTTTTCTAAACGTGGTGCCAAATTTTATTTAATCGTCACTATTTAAATAGTGATCGTTTCTTTTAAATGAAATAAACCATAAAACACCATAATTTATCCGACAGCCGAAGCAGGCTCCGCGGATGTTAATCTTTACCGTCGACATTAATGGCTCGGCCATTGTGTGAATGAGTGAATGAGTGAACTCTCTATAAAAATATTAACGCATTTAATGTCTCTTTGTAGTTCTACTTGGTTTAAATTTTAGATTTTGAACCAATCTTCACTTTTTCTATCGGTTTAAATGCTTTTTTTCTTTTTACGTGAAACCAATTTAAATGTAAATTTTAGAAATACGAGGTGCGCTCAAAAGAAACAAAATCGTGACTTTTCAAATTTCGAGGGCTACGTACATTTGATTTTCGAATTTTCCTTTCTTTACCGCATTGGTACACATGGCTTCAACCTATGTTAAAATTATCAGCCATTTTGCATTTTTAGTTTGATTTTGACCGACATAAACGTTGGATGTGTTTCGTTATGATCGGCTATTTTTCGCTACCGAAAAAAATGGATCAAAAAATTTGTATTAAATCTTATGTGAAAAATAAAATGAAGTGCTCAAACTCACTTTCCAATCAAAGTGCTCTAAGTCACTCCAGTCTACTTTGATCAAAAAATAATAATAATAATAACAAGATGCTTACAAGTTGTACAAGCTCTCCATAGAAGATCGAGACGATGCCCGCCCTGCACGCCCCAGCAAGCCAATAACCGATAAAATCTTTCAAGGAATAGAGAAAATTGTCATGGAGAATCGTCGAATGACTATTAGAGAAATCGCTAAGGATTTCGGCATATCGGTTGGCTGATGCCATGCAATTTTCTACGGATGTTATGGGCTTGAGAAGTATGGCAGCAAAGTTTGTGCGGAAATTGCTAAATTTAGACCAATTTGGACCGTCGCATGATCCAAATCCCCAGACTTCGCCCCTTGCGACTAAACAGATAAATAAAGACACACCACGAAGTGCATAGCAGAAGTGCTTCGACAATTGGAAAAAGGCGCTCGCGCAAATGTATTATATGTAATGGGGATTGCTTTGAAGAGGACAAAGCTGACATTGATGATCTAAATAATACAACACAATGACAAATAAAAAGTCACTTACTGTTTTGTGGCCACACCTCGTATGTGTATTGTGTAAAAATGGGTATATGTGCGTCATCTACGCCACGAGTGCAAATGTTGCTTTTGCCTTATGCACCCACGATTTTATTATATATTGAAATTTCAATCAATAAACCAGTATTCGATATCAAACGAATAGAATCCTACTTAAGCGCTGTTCGAGATATGGTTTAAAGCTTTTAAGTTTAAGTTCGTTCTTATTTTCATTTGTATTGCTTTTCCTTAAATAAAAAATTGTGCGGGTAAAGTAGTGGTCGTACGGTATAATGAGTATTTACTGTTATCTGCTGTTAGTGTTATTGTTGTTGTTTTTGTTGTTATTATTATTATTGCTTTGACTTGGAAGGTTGTAAATCACAGCAACAGACTAAAAACACACTAAAAGCACAATAAATAGTTAAAGGCAGAAGAGCTTTTTATGGTAACCGATAAACACAGGCATACTCTCGAACAAATGTAGCCAAACGCATAAATGGTAACACGTAACTGAAATGAAAGGACTGACGTAATAAATTGCTAAAAGAAAGAAAACTCATAGCTGTCTTAAAGAATTTCTTTGGTTTTCTGATTTTTTTTTTCTTCTTTTCTTCTCTTCTCTTTTCTTTTCTCCTTCCTCTTTCCTCTTTCCTCTTTTTCTTTTTTTTTTTTTTTTTGGTTTTTAGCCATGTGCATAGCAAGGGATTGTTCTCGAAACATTATAAACATTGCATATCCTCAGCTCACTACAGCATTTGTATTTAGGAAAATCCATATGTTTTTTGGGAAGAGTTTTCTTTACACTTCTATTTGTTTCTTGTTTGTCACAATCGTATTTATTGCGGTTAAAATAAAAATTGCTTCAAAAATAAATATTTGTTATTCTCTTACTTTGGCAGAATTGGCGCTTGCTTCATATTATTTAACAACAACGACAAAATGTAGTAACAAGTTACTCTTATCCTTAGTGCACCTACTTTTTTTTTTCTTATCGACCTTGTTTCGTTTCTATGGAATGATGATGAAATTATTTTTGCGACTGTAACTGTATTGTACTAGTAGTACACGGATCAGAAATCCAAGACTCAATCGCAAGAATAAATACAAAAACAAAAACACATTTTGCTTGCGTTGCAAAATTCGACTTTGCTCAACAAAACAATGTCCTTCAAACGCAATGCGATCACTTACACATTTTTCTATTGTCCCGATATCCTTTTTTGTGTGGAAAAGATTGACAGCCGTCCACGTGAGACTGAAACCCACTACAAATCACCTATCCCTCTACCCCCACCTTGTAACACGACCGCCAAGGTACACTTTTACATGTAGGTCCGCCGTTGCCGTCTGCGAGCCTATGTTGAAGTACGTCGTTACCTTGTTTCCGAAGTATATTTGCGGTAAACTCTCATACCGTTTTCCATTTTTTCGGATCGCGCCGCATGACGTTGCTGTAAGGGTCCATTAAATCAAAGAAAATGTATACGTGAGTTAGATTCTTCTGAAAGTTTGATTTAAGATCTTCAACTAGCTCTCTTCAGTGCATACCAACGAAATTACTTATTACAGTGAATGCATGCCTGCGAGATCTCGTAGTGAGAAGTACAAATTTGGTTATGGTGCTTTCTCCTTGACGGCCCCTGTGCATATATAGTTTCATTTTAAGATTTCCTGAATCAAATGATATTGACAGCCATCCTATTATGTAAAAATATAGTTCCATATCTAACTTTATAAACTTGTCAAACTTAGTTTCGGGCAACATTGAGTTATAAGTTCTTTTTAGCCTGGGGTTGTGTTTAAGAAATTTTTATTTTCATGAGGCAACAGCGATGATCTCGTATTGAGGAAATAAACTTCTAATAATTGCATTGGTATTGCGACTAAATTAATGATGAGTGTATACGGAAGTACGTATTAATGTACGCGAATAAAAACACGGAGTAGTGAAAGTGACCCTGCGTTATGAGATACCGTTTCGTCTCTTTCCTATCCACAACAAAAGTTGTAATGTGCCGTTTTCAGGCACATAGCAGTTCATGAAAATAACTTTGTGAAAGGAAGATGATGATGATATTGTATGGGGATAAGTAGTAGAAGATTATATATCTTCTATTTTTTGTTCTAATTGTTGTATGCAAACGTACATTTTCAACTTTGTATAAGATAACTGATAAGATAACCTTTAAGTTCAATGAAGTTTGGCTTTTTGATAATATGAGAACACTATTCATCAAAATTCAACGAAACTAAAGCAGCGAAACTGACGGTCTCTTGACAGTTCAATATAATTTTAATGAAATTGTCGCAGTTTTTATACCCTACATCGCTGGTGGTACAAGGGTATATTGAGTCTGCGCATATGTACGCAACACATAAAAGGACTTCGAATCGACCTCTTTTCTGAATCGGTTTAATCTTGTCCGTCCGTGAAGTGTGAATGACGGAGAGTTTTGACCGAAGGACGAACGCTCCGATGTAACCATTTCGCCAATCTCTTCCCATCTAGCGCCTTATTTTAAAAAGTTGTTACTTTAATGTATAATTAAGTATGGTGATATAGGGCAACACTGTATTGTTTTATAAAACATTTTATAAAATATTGATTTATGAATCCGCATATTGCCACGCCTAGTCGTATAAATCTAATGTAGAACTGTGTTAACCTAACAGATCCATGCGTTGCATTAATAAAAATATGAAAATTTGTTGCCTCCCAATCATTACTGCAATCCATTTTTTTGTTATTTTCACTTTCTTATTAAAATTGGATCTAAGTGTAGAGTTTCTCTTATGGCGGCCCAACACGCTTCCAAGCGATAACAATAACAATAAGGATAATGTTATATGTAAACAGCATAAATTAAAGTAACAAAAACAACTAACAACTCCTTTAGCGTTAAGTCTTTACATAATCTTACCTTTAATTTTATGCCCCTGCTCTCATTACCGTATAAAATAAATTTACGTCAAATTCTTAGAAATAAATTTAAAAAAAAAACCAAAAAAAAAATTAAATTTCTATGTGTAAACTTTGTCGTCTTTTTCTTTTTGTTTTATTTTTTGTATTGTTTGCCAACATTTCTTTTCTCTTTTCTTTTGTATGAAGGTTTTCCAAGAAAGCTATAGCGTACGGTTGTAAATGCGTATTGTGTGTAGGTATGCGTAAACGTGAATTATTTTATTATAATTTTTACTACTTAACTCACGCAACGACTTGAGTGACGACAGACACAAACATAAAGTATTTAACGTTATATGTGCACTTGTGCGTGTTATGTTTGTAACTGAGATTTGTGGTTTGCTAAATAAAAAGAAAAAGTCACGTAGGTTACGTTTCATCTTAAATAATATTTAAAATAAATTTATTTTCGTTCTAACCTCCACTACAGATACGTTTACAAAACAACAATTCGTCTTAAGCAAAAGCAGAAAGTAATACTTTATTTACTCTTATCTCCCTTCCCACCCTGCGTTGATACGTAATACATATATAAATATATACTTTTGTTATAAAATTTTGTAGTGTGCCTGCTTGTTCGTGGCTGGCAATTGCGTTGCAAAAAAAATATATATATAACATATATAAGTGACATATAAGAGCGAGAAGCGAAATCTAAACTTTATTGTCTATGGTGGTTAGTTAGTCTAGCAACCTACTTCATTTTCCTTCGCTTGGTTTAAGGTTAACGTACCTTTAAAAAACTATGCGATTAATACAATTTGTATATTAGTAACTCAATAGCTTATCATCTTTCTGCGTATGTCTTGTGTGATCGTAGAGCGCACGTTCTTGTAGATAAGATTTCTTGATGGGATTTCTTTATGATAGAATAAATGCTGCCGACCTGATGTGTTATGTCCGACTAAAAAAAAAGCATAAGTTTTCAGATACCAAAAGAATCATGTGTAGGGTTATAGTGGGCAAGACAAAGAAGTTTGCGTATTTCTAGCGGTATAAAAATAATTCCTTATTGATTTTCCTAAAAAACTATATGTCTGAGAATGATATTTACGGCACTTGTTGTACAGTCCAATCAAAATCCTTGAGAGCAAAGCTAAATTGCTCTAGGAAAAATTCCGTGCTCTGGTAAAATCAGAAAGGTGGAGTGACGTATGAACTGCCTTAATTTAAAAGAAAGGATGACAAAAAAAATCTTCGTTGTGAAAAATTAAGATAGCTGAGGACGATGAATCCCGTGTTGAATAAATGAACGGCCGTAACATGCTGGAAACCAATTACAGGGTGGTCTTTGATGAAGTGAGGTGTTATAAAATGTGTCTAGGAACCGATAGCAGCAGTGTACTTTAATATGCCGCCATCCCGCTCACAGATCTTCCTCGTTATGATTAATGCCTGCTTCAGTTAATTGCACTTACTATCTATCTGAGCAATGCTGCCATTGCTATGACGATAACCACAAAATGGATCCTTTTGTGGATAGCCTCAAAAGGCTGGACATATGTTCTTTTAGGATGGAACTCATAATCTGCAAGAAAAATGTTACAAATATGTGTAGTTAGCTGTTGTTCCTTCCATTAAAAAAAAGAAGTGCTTCTTATAAACGTAAAGGAAAAAAGAATATAGTATGTAGGGTGCTTGAATAGCTTATCGCTGTTACATGTTTGGGCGGAGGAAATCGTTTTTCCGAAAGCCAATAGAAAATTTGTTATCGTACGACGTAGTCCTGAGCAAGCAGCTCTTCTTTGTTGTTAGGCTCTACAGCTCTGCAGCTTTAATTTTAAATTCGCTAAATCTTTGGGTACAACAACCCCTTTATGAATAGTGTAAGAGTAGGCCATGGAGCTATAATCGATTGTCAGTAACATGCTTGATGTTCTTGTTGGGTTATGTTTTATCAAGTTCTTCTCACAACCTCGTTGTTCGCCATTGTTCCAGTCTGCAGCCGATGTGGGTTGTCTTGCATGTATCGAAGACCTTTCATTTCTTTCTTTTTTTTGGGGGAAAGAACTACGTTTCTATAAGAAAAATAAGTGCTTAAACTAATTTTCCTAAGCAATACAATTGTATATCGCGCGTTAAAGTATGCATAATAATATTTCATGAGCGAACACTCAACAAGAAAAACATTTTCACCCTCTGATCTAAATACTTACAGCATTTTTAATGTAAGACGCTTCAAATGTTCCACTATTTTTATTAGGAAATGCATCTCAAAAACAGACTGACCCACTTTCGTGTCATAACATTTATTTGTTTGTTATCACAATGTTTTTCTCATTTTAATTGCTCTGCGACCATAAAGCAAAAAATAAAAAAACGAAAAACATGAAACTTTTCTTTATTGATTTTCTTTTAAACCAATAAATTTTAAATAAAACTATCGTTTTTAATGTAGCATAAATTGGCACAGAAATGATAACAACAGAAACAAGGATGATTTATTTACAGGATATTTTTATAACAATATTTTATTTTTCTTGTGAATACATTTAGTGGCACAAAAGCACAAATGATTAAAGTTAATCACCAAGCCAAAGAAGTGAATCAAACAAATGGCGAACACTAGTAAGGGGAAAGGAATGATTAAGGAAGAGAGAGAGAGAACGACGAAGGGAAAAGGAGAAGGTATTACTTACAATATGAATCCATTAAAAAGGAAACAAACAATAATGAAAACTTATATGATTTTACTGCAGCAGAGCATTTTTTACATACAATGACATCAACGAAGAAATGACAAGTAGACAATTATTGAGCCACTCAGAGAGCGACCGCCACGTTGGCTAACTGACTGAAATGAGTTGATATAGTCGCAAACAGGAAAAAGTCTGAAATTTGCAGAATTCAAACATTTATGTCCTCATTTTCGTCATTGTCATCACCATCATCATTATCGTCGTTATCATTATCATCATCGTCACCGTCATCGTCATCGTCATCATTATCATCTGTTGTTTGTAACAGTACTAGTCAATCGTACACAAGTAGCAAATGACACTGAGGAGGAAAAAATGGCTACAATTCCTAAAAAGACTTAAACATACTCACCGTTGCCGTTACAGTCGCATAATCACAACAAATTGAGTTGAGTTGAGTTGTGTGTTGTATAAAGTGGAATAGTTGATGATATATATACATATATACATATATATATATATATATATAAATATATAGGCGTGTGTATATATATATATATATGTGTGTGTGACCAAGTATAGCTATGTGAAAAGTTACCATGACAAAAAAACTGAAACAGAGCATAACGAATGAGATTGCAATAGCGATCCTCTTAAAAATCGATTAACCCATTTCCGATACAACTGCAATGCGCAATATGGCAAAATGAGTATCTCTTTAGTGTTTGCGATTCAACAGCAACGACAACAGCAACCAAACATAACAAGAGCAATTATAACAACACTTTCAACCCACTCCACTTAGTTTATATTAAACACTTCATACTCAATATAGTAGCGAAAGGTGCTCAAACAATGCGGTACTTTATGAAAACTAAATGGATGAATTTGTTTCTCCATTTTTTTGCTTTGTCTTTCATTTTCTTGCTATAGCTATCTTTTATTTTAGTTTATATTTTTTATTGTTGTTGTTTTTGGTATCGTTTTTGTATAAAATATCAAACACATGGTTACTAGGCGTTCAAGTTTATTATAAAGCGATTGCAAGCACAACATAAACTTGTGCTTATGCGTATATGCATGTGTATAACCTTTATACCTCTGTTACTGTCACCGTTGTTTCCGATATTTGCACTTGCTTAACCGAAAAATGCTGTTCATGAGGTTTTTTTTCGTTGTTCTTCCCCCAACTTGAATGACGCAGAAGATATCAAAAAAAAAAAAAAAAAAAGAAGAAAACAAGCACCATAACTAACTCCCCCTCTTTAAACAATCATCGGTTTTTGTGCACCTGCTTTGGCAATTTTAATTTGCTTATTTCCACATTTCATGTAATAACCGCCAGTCAGCTGAGTACATTGATCATATACCACCACCCTAAACGCAACCAATCCACCCACCTAATAATGTCATCGTTGTATATGAATGTATCATAAGTGCATGACCGAGTATGTGTGCGTGTATATTTACTGCTTAACTACTCCGAGCATGTAGTTTACTATAGTTGACCTAATTTATAATTTAAGTCATTTTGTAAATTGATGACACAAGTGCATAATGTGGCATTGGCTGTGGGTAGTGCAGCACGGTTATGTAATAGTATTGGTATGGCTTTCTGTAATGCCTGCCTTTAGGCTGCTTGCCATTGCGCTGCTGTTTTACTACTGTTGCTGCTGCGGAGCATTACGTGAATTATTAATGAATATATTGTGTATCCATGACGTGCGGCCAGTGCAGTAACGTGTTGTTTTCAGTTTCTCTTGCACTTACAAATTTTTGTCTTGTTTGAGCCTCATATACACACAGTGAAATACTAACAGATTTTAATAAATTTGTGGTAATTGGAACGTATTAATTTACTGATTGTAAAATGAAATTCACTTGTATGTGTTATATACATGCATACATGTATACATGTATACTGCATGCTTGCATTATATTTGTTGCTATACCTTCTTTCTCCTATTACCGTTACAGTTATTTATTAAACTGTAAAATTGAAATTAAAGTACACTTCAATAAATCGATATTAATTGGCACTTAATAATAGAAAAAATTATAAAATTGAGTATAGGCAGGAATTTAATACCAACCGAATATTTTCTATATATCTATATACAGTAAAACCAAAAAACTGACCATTCAACCAAGATGTGCGTAAAAGATAGCGCCACTATTTGTTTTTTTATAAATTTTCGGAAATTGAAACCACTAAGTTATTTTGCAATCTATCACTCGTCGTGTATGAAGCTGTTCTTGTGAGTGCTTTGGCTTTTAAACCAAATTTTCTGCGTCGAATCATTGAAAGGATATTAGTCTGTTAGGTCAAAATAGATACCAGCAGTCCATCAATGCAATCCTTCATTTATTTTCGTGATAGCATATTGAAAATTACAGTTTCCCTGTGAAAGTACATTTTTCTTTCTCGACCACATGGTGGAGATGGTGGAGAGGCCAAAACTTGAACTGACATGATTCAAATTTCGCATATTTAATATTCTTATAAAAGATCTTAACCTTTCTTTGCCGTAAAGTCTTAGGAAATAGATTTTCTTCCTCTTTAAAAAATCGTTGAATGCAATGGAGTCTAAAAAAAGGCACCTACGGGGGGTCCAACAAGCTTTTGCGTCAAACTGGTACTATGAAGCAATTTTCATTAAAAACTATTGAAATTTAAAGATTTCTGCTATGGAAAAGCTTACTTTCAGGAGGAACGGTAAATTGGGAGGATATTCGAGAAGTGATACCATCAGGTGACAGCTTTCAAAAATTGCAAATATTTTTTCACTACTTTTTCAAAACAAGGCCCTCATTACCCCTATGGGAAAATAGATCACTGTTAATAGCTTTACTTTCCCTGGAGAAACGTGGGATCATTTTAGCCATCAGTTTTTTATCCTGGCTGATGAGTGGAACTATAGATTCATCAGCTCGATTAAATAATATTAACTTCGATGTTCTCGTCCCTCATCTAAGTGCTTTCGGCTAATAAAGCTTACTCAATGTACAGCAAACTACGAAACCCGTTTAGGATTCCATCTAGAAACTTGAACGACTTTTTTAAATTTGTTTTGATATCTGACTTTATACAAACCATAAAAAGACTGCCGATCTTACCAATACGTCAAACTAATTAACTCATGCATCGTAGTTAACTAATACGATATTGAATTAGAGATTACCAGCCTTTTTCTGGCTTGCGTCCGCTTAGCGTTCGCTTGCATCCCGATGCTTATGATATTTTCGCTTCGCAATGAAACCCAAATATACTTTTCTGACTTTTCTCTCGCTTTGGAGTAATTTTCCCTTCACAGTAATATATTTTTCCCTTGCACTAAACAATTTAATATATTGATAGTAAGTTACTAGCCTTCTACATAAATATGCTCTAGAATTTGTGTAACTCTTTGAACGTACGCCTAATGTGGTTGAAATTTAAAAATTATAGCTGCATTGAAATAAAATAAAATAAATGAAATGAGGAATGGTTGCAAAAGTGGTCGGTCGTGATCTATTTTCAAACGTGTTAGTCCTTGAGCAAACAAAAGTTAGTTTGCCACATTGCAGCGCAACATCTCGGAATTCTAGGCCGCAGTAGATTGAAAGCAAAAATGCATGTATAGACATCGGACAGATAGACAGTCGCATGAGCTTCATTGCGGTTGCATGCCTGTCGGTTTTATATTATAATCAAAGAAACTCGAGAGTTCGCGCTTGGCTTTCGTGGCTGTACCCTACGCTAGGTTCAACAGTTACGTGAAATATCGATAAAATCGTCGACGATTGAATGAACGAAAGTGGGTCAAGCGGACAAACATATCGTTTCAATCCATTAGGAAATACATCCATCATTCATCAGAAATGAAGCGTTTTTTGACTATTTTCTGTCCCTGAAAGATTAAAAGCGAAAATTTGTCAAAGAAATTGAAAGTCGCACTTTCAAATCATAGTGGAAAGAACGAGAGACAAGCAAGGACATGTAATTGTTTAAATGTTCAAAGTAAAGTGGAACACAAATTGACAGAGATTTATGTGCTTTACACATGTGGTTTTATGTGGTTTTTGTAAATCCTTCATTCAAGATTTGCGTTATGAACAGTTAGTTATCTTTGCGTACATTCGATCGAATGATTTAAAATCAATGCAACTCAAAGAAAGTGTACATTTTCTCTTTTCTTCCAATTACAGAAACGAGTTGCACTCAGTTTATGCATTTTGTTGTACATAAGTGCAGCCTTCTGGCTAATACAAATCCTCATTATTATCACGAAAGCTTGTTTAATTAATCTTGAAGTTGTATATGATGTTAAACACGATTGATATTAGGATTGCTTTGTTATCATAGTTATGTAGCTTAGTTGTAATCATCAAGTATTTGCTTTATATATCCATAAGAATATTGCATAATTAATTAATTAAAATATCAAATGTTACAGGGAATTATTTATTAATAAATACAGCCCTGTAGCTTAGACATAATGTATGTCTATATAAAAATGTTAATTTCATTCAGATTGAAAGCAGGTCATAGCTTCTCATCGAGATCGCAAACTCCTCCTTGTGAACATTGTCGCGGACCAATTAATTAAATATATTTTAGCCAGTCAGAGGTCTTCATCGCGGTAATGTCTTAGTTGAGCGAAATATTTTCGGATAAAGTTTCCCTTATTGTCTGTCTCTCCTTGCTATTACCAGCAGAGGAAATTTGAGCATATTGCTGGTTATCGTAACTGGATGGTTCTCTTAGGGTATCTAAAGATCAGAGTTGCAAGAGAAGAATTGGTTCTACGTCGACTAATTAATTAATCAGATTGTAATAAGATCCTATCAAAGTATTCAAGAATCACTTTGGATAGGAAGTCTATCCTGAAATATGTGTGTCACTATGTAACCTAGAAATGTTAGCAAGGATTTTTAAGCGACTATAGGATTTTCGGTTTGAAGGACAAAGAAATGGACGATCGTTTCGTTGTCCGGTAAATATTCCCGGTGGCGTGAACCCATCATGAAGAACTCATCGAGAATACCATGCCGATGCAATCAGCTACTGTGGAGTTCTTAAATTTATCACAGATCAAATAGTATAGCATATGATATTGAGCGTTTCTTTTTCTTGTTTTTTTGAATAGTAATCTAAAAGGGAAATTTTTTGACTCTTTAACGAAGTTAGGTCCTTAGACATAATAAAACAGGAATAGCAGAAATGAAAACTTCTAAGCATGAGCGAAGTTGTCCACATACCTCCATGGAGGAAAAACGAGTGCGCAGTCCCGAACCCTCCGGTTTGCGGAAGACACTCGATTTTCAGAAATGATCTCTATTGCGAAAATTGCTTTCCAAGCGACCTCAACTATAAGTAACTATTTTTTTGATGCCGGAAGAGTTCATTTATTTGTTATACCATAAAGACAATTTAAGAAAAAACCAAAATGTTTACGACAAACGGAGGAGTTTGTTCCGTGCAAACACGGAAAACCTTTGTATTCAACTACAGAACAAAGGAATTGAGAGAAAATATGATGAAAAAGCATCGCTTTGATCATGTACTTATTGAAGATTGTGGGGCCAAGGAACAGGAGAGATTCGATCAGAATTTAATGAAAAACCATTAAGTGCGCTTCAGATTGCGATCAAAATTAGAAGGCTACCGCGACTCCATCAGATCAGGAAAAGAGGCACAAGAAAAAGCAGCGTTTATTACTTGAAAAAACAAACACAACTACAAAGTAAGTGATAAAAGTTGACACGTTGTCATGGTCGCGGTGAGAGGACACCACGTTCTTCTCCTTCTTGTGGGCCCAATTTTTGTGGAGTTTCTTCGTTCCAACGCACTATACGCACTAACGCGCTACGTTTTATGCGCTCTTGAATTTTTGTGCCTTTTTATCGAGTTTAACGCTTTTGGTCGCTTTCGGTCGGCTATTGTCGATTGCCGTCCATTCGACTGACTGCCGATTTGAGTAGTGATGAATCCATGTTTCATCGATTGTCACATATCACGTAAAAAAATGCTTTTTTTCTCCCCTAAGTCGCGTCAAACAGCGCTATGAGCCGTCAAAAAGTTGTTGTCAAAGGTGGCCTAGCGTGGCAAATGCTTCGAACAAAGCTTGCCCAGCGACAGATATTTATGCATAACAGTGAAATCACTGCCTTCTGACGTCGTTAAAGTGTCCGCTATCTCAACCAATTTTATTGTTCGGTCTTCAACATCATAGGTGGTCGTGTGGTTGACACTTGTCAAACCATTCTTTTGCTTGGACAGTATTTTCTCCGATTAAAAAGCAATGCTTCACCAACAGAAAAGCATCACCACCAAAGCAACTACAACTTGTAAACTAGTGATCGGCTTTGAAAGACGTTAATATCTAAAAATCATATCGATTCATTAACAGTGGCGGCAGCTATATGCTGCCGTCCCTATGCGACCTTATTGAGTGAAGCTTTCTATTTCATTATGACCAACAAGCTTTTTAATCCTATTATAAGAGTTAATGATTTAAATTTGTATACTAAACGAGTAATTTATTTTCAATTAATTTACAAGACGACAAAAGAAGTGAACTTAAAAGTGCTGTTGGTTTAATTTCCCTTTTCTTCAGCAAAAATTCTATCTGTTAAAATTTTTCAACAATTTTCCGTTTATTTTTTTAGTTGTTTCTGGCAAGCTTTTCTTTTTAATTTGCTACATTTCTTTTCGTCGAAAATGCTCTAATTCCCCGATGCAATTTTCACACTTGTACTTTCAAATCAACAAATCCCTTTAAAAAACAAAAAAAAAAAAAGAAAAGAACGAAAAGATTTTCTATATGCCTTCTATTAATGTGTGTACAAAAGCACAAACAAATATTCATATAAAAGATTTTGTGTTGATATTATATTCATTTTCTATAGCCAAATACACCAACCACAGTAACAGCACTTGTTTTTATTGTATAAGACTGTCATTGAAAGAACGAGAAGCAGCGTTAAACGTAACAAAAAGGGAAAAAAGGAAAATAAAAAAATAATGCATAAAATGTCACATATACCTTATATGCGTCTCTGTGTGTGTGTGTGTGTGTATAGATATATTTTGCAGCACTACCAAAACGTTTGTAGTCAAGACTAATTCAAGTTTTCGACTTTGTATAGGAGCCAGTGTATGTCCGTTGTCTATGCCTATTTGCTCTTTTGTGTTCGCCTTCAATGCTCTAAACAATTTCCATTTGCATGTTACTCAGATTTCCAAAAAAGGAGGAGAGAAAAAGTATTAAAACACTTAGAAAGGACAAGTAGTCAAAAAGTAAAAGGAGCAAAAGTAGAAGTACTGTAACAAACGTAAAAACATACACTTTCAAGCTCAACTAAAATAAACTGACTTTAAATGATGCTTTTTTGCAATTTTTGTTTTCGTTCTTATTTTATTTTTGTTGGAAAAAAGAAGAAAGAAAATCTTGTCTCTAAAGGATTTTTAGACTTGCAGATGACGACTACAAATGCCATGTGGCTTTCAGCCAAAACAAAAAACAAAAAACAAAAACAAAAACGAATACGAAAACTGTTAACAGTCTCTTCGAATGAATGTACACATTGGTTTGTTTGTATGTATGTATATGTACATCTTACTGTATATAAGCATATTGCTATGCAAGTGTAGGTTATTATCTTACACGCATGTGTGTATTTTAGGTTTGTCTTTCATTATCAGCACTGAGAACCTCTCTACAATTCCGCTTTCAATTTTTAGAATATTTTTTTTTTAATTTTATACACCCTACAGTGAAATGAAAATATATTAATTTTGTTATAACGCAAATTTCATCCACATAACAAAACATAATGCATTTGCAAATGGCATAAATACAGAAAACATAACATAAAAACGGTTTAATTATATGTGTACGTCGGTCTCTATTCCGTTCCCAAATTAAGAAAAAAAAAAAGCACAAAGTTAACTTATTATTGGTTTATTCAATTTTACAAATCTAGAGGAGAAATGGGAAAGATTCGCTCACACACATACTCGTATAGTAAGCACAAAAAGTTGAAATAACCTGCAAAAGGACGCATTATTAAAAAAAACCAATCGTTAAGGCTTCGTGACCTAGACGAGTCATTATTACTTTTGATTTTAAATCGAAGAAATACCATCAAGCCATTGAAAAGTTGTGAAAGGGAATGTCCGAAACTATTTCATAAGAATTAGGCAGGTACAAGTGAACAAAAATCTGACTGAATTCAAGTTATGCCTCAAGGCTTAAGTAGTTTTCTTGTTTAGTATTTTGTGTACCTTTTTTCGTTTTGTTTTTTCTTTTTGCTACACAAAGCATATCTGCATATCTACATATATATTCTATATATGTATATATTCATAAATTTCTTGTCGGTCGTCTTTTTATATGTGCAACTTTTATACTCTAATTTGTGGCTTCAGTTAGCATAGCATACTTTTAAGCTGTGATAATGTTCAGTCTTGTGTAAGCTATAGATGGGCGAAGGACACCAGAGAAAACAAGTTTAGTTTTCTTTACCACACACACATACACACACACACACACACACACACACACACACACACACACACACACACACAC